>UXSR01000097.1:0-83998 GCA_900604375.1 Mesocestoides corti
AAGTGGCGCTGTTAAATTGGTCTGACCACACCACTTGTACTAAATAAAATTCCTTAGACGCGTCAAAAGGTTTCAGAAATTGTTTTCTGTTATTAGGCGAAAAACAGATAGAGAATTGGATTTTTGAGATAACAGCTGACAGTTTTCACGCAGAGCATTGAATTTGGTTTTCAGACACTGGCAAAAATTAACCAAATATGACTAAAATATTATTGGCAACTGTTGACGTGAAAGATTGTCGAAGGAATTGTGCTTCAAATCAATGTCTACGAATTTAGGATGCTTTAAGCAACCTCAAATTTTAGTTATTTGTGGTGGAATTGTGAGTAATTTTATGAATTAGTTGTGATTTTTTCTATTAATGTTAATATTTTTTGAGTGCATCTAATTTATTTTTCATTGCTTAGTGACATTTTGGAACCTCATGATTTATTTTCAACACTGATATTTGGGGGAATTTAGGAATTATTCTTGCATTTTTCCTAGACAACTTCCATGTAGATTAGAGAATTTGATCTTCAAACACAGATAACAATTTACCAAACACGGTCGGATTTGTCTCATGACTCACCAGCCAAAATTACCTTTTTCCTGATTTACTGTGTATCTCACCTCGCTCACCAGCGTTTTAAAATTTTAGTGCCTCAGGGTGCATGCATACTTCACTTGGAATAAAATTTATGAGAAGGAAATGTGCCTAGGGCCTTGTGGTTCCATACAACAGGGCGGTGTCAGGCTATAATTGTGTGAGTTTCTTTCTCGCAGGTAGAATGCGACGCGGGTGTTCCCTGTCCAGTAGACGGCGGCTGGTGTCGCTGGTCGAGCACGGTGATCAAGTGTTCGGCAGCCTGCGGCGACAGCGGGATGGGTCTGCGCACACGGCGCTGTGCCTGTCCCGCACCGGCCCACGGCGGCAAACGCTGCAGCCCGCCGCCGGGCGCGGAGGCGACGGCGATGCTGGCGCGGTCGCAAATGCCGGACGCCGCCGTGCCCACCGCCTCCGACATTGCTGCCATCGGCGATGGCTCCGGAAAGTGAGTGAACTCAGGAAACAGAGGGGCGAGTCTCGGCAAGTCTGAGACCCGTCCAGAAATTGCTTGTTAACGACTTAAACTTCACGAAAACAGGCTCCCTGTGGTAATAATCCATCGCTACGCTTCCTTCAATGTTTGTGCAGTAACGAGGGCGTTTAATGCTCCCTTGTTTCTCTTAAAACATGATACCACGCGAGCTCCTAGACAACTGGTGAATATTTCCAATGTAATAACAGTGACAAGTAGACGAAGGGAAATGCCAGATACGCGTGGTTCATGTGTATCTTTCATGTTATACTTATCCCAAAGGCAGAAAGTCCAAAGCCGTCGTTCCTAATGATGGCTTTTAGAGCGTGAACAGGCCGACGTTAGAGCTGCACTTTCATTTTGATGAATTAGCTAGTTTGTAATGCATATCTAAAAGCAATTTTTTCGCGAATGCAATGATTTACATTAACCAATCACAATCTGCAAATAGGTGGAGGGAAATCAATTAAGCGTGCCAGCGGGCAGGGCAAAAGCGATCTGTAAAACCATGCCGGTAAACGTCAAACAATTGGTTACCCATAAAACAAAAAAGCTCAACTTAAAGATTAGGCGAGTTTCAAGGGAATAAACGCTTAGATCAGAAAAATATTCGAATTGACGCCTTAGCACTAAAACTGGTATATAAAACTTCTTATTTTATTTAATATGTCAGAAAACAACTAGAATTTATGCTGTGCATAGATTAAAGCTTTAATTTTGAAACGATGCACAGCTGCGCAGGTTGCGGGGTCATGTCAGCAGGTGGGCGCTCGCATTCACACAGCACCATCTTGAACCGAATCGCAGACGTTCAGCTAAATAGATTTTGCAGCTAGGGAGCATCACCTAAATGCAATTATATTAACACAATTATGCAGCGCTAAAGGTATTTCCACAACTGCTAGTACTGACGGCGCCCTAAAACGAGAATTATCTGTATGCATTATTTTCCTTTTAAGATGGGACGCCTGCAACCGCAAGTTCTGCCCCTACCTTAAACGTCTAACTGACTTTGAGGAAGACATAATAATTAACGACCTTCGCCACCAACGGCCTGAGGCCGTCTGGGAGTGGTCTGGCGGGATGCCAGGCAGTCAGTTTGACCCTGTGGGTTTGCACTGCCCTGCGGAGCTGCCCTCGAGGGTGGAGATCTTCGACAAGCCCTACCGCTTCCCTCGGGCTAAGGCCTTCTGGACGCGCGCGGTCGGACGTTCCGAGTACCAGCCCCACGACTTTGTGGGACCGCCGCTGCGGGACACTAAGCGCATCCAGATCTCGGGAGACAGACTGATCGTTAGGGCCCTTAGTGCTGCCGACGAAGCAGTCTACCGATTTGGCTACGAGTATGAGCCACGACATTTTGAAACGGTCTGCTTTTTTGTCGTCTATGTAGCCGAAAAAACAAGGGTTAGTGCAATAGAAGTGCTTTTTAAGCAAAGCCTTCCCTGTGCTCTTGTTGATTTACAGATTGACACCGTTTGCAATAACTTATTGTTATGCTGTACTAAATAACTAGATGCTAAAGTCATAGACGATAACCCATTTTGACTGAGGCATTTGAGAGTCCTTCGCATATTAATGTCCAAAGTTACCAAACGAGTAGCCAACAGGCAGGTGATCACACATTAATAGTTCATTAAATTTCTTTTGGAATATCCAAACGGTTTTGTGTCTGTTACACCTGTTTTCCTCACTTGTACCATGTCCTCTTTCCAGTTCAGAACTGTTTTTTTCCGCTTTGTTAACACATTAGTGTCACTCCCGTACACACACAAAAAAAAGCCTTTCACACTGTCGACCACTCATCGGAAAATGGCTCGAGTCAACATGAGCTGTCAGCTTGAAAACCTTCCACTAAAGGCTTGTTTTTCTGGCAGCAAATTAGTTCTGCTGCTGTCTCCTTTCACAGTATTTGTGTTTAGCAAATGTGAAGGATAATCATGGTTTTCTCGTTAAAGGGGTGACAGACTTTTGCATTCACGACGTTTCTGCCACTGGTAACACTCTTCGCAAATCGTGGTGTGTATTGCATGGGAAGCATCAGGTGGCTCAACACACTCGCGTCCTCGTCTTGCCTCCACCTAGGTGGTGTCCAGCGGGAAGCCCTTCACGTTCACCTGCAACGCCGAGGGCCTCTGGCCGATTGTTCAGCAGACCAAGAAGGACGACTGGAAGGTCTTCTGGTCTTACACTCCAGACCCCAAGGCCAGGGAACTCGGGTCAAAACCGGTGGGGAGGCTCTGGGAGGTCAATCTGAGGGTGCCGAGGCTGCCCGACGCACAGCCTACCGACGCGCTGACGAATCAAACTGCGGTAGCCATGACACTCTTTGACACCGAGAGACGACGCCTAGACGCTGTGGAGTATGCCATGAATGGTCAGTATCAGTGCATCATCGCAAATGTGCGGAAGGGGATGGATGAAAGGCGTTTTGTCACAAGTTCAGTTCACCTCGTTGTGATTGCTCCTCCAACAATGTCGGAAATTGTAGGTCAATACACCCAGTAATGTTTGATCTTGCACTTTTAATGCTGACATGGCTCCCTAAGGTTAAATCAAGGTGTAAATGAGTATGCATATTTGCAAGCGAAATTTCTCATTGATTATTTTCATCTTCAAAAAATAATGTGTCAACTCTAATGAAGGTGCCTTGCAACAGATGTTTTACGTTGACCAATATTCCTGTTGATTTTTTTATACAACTACTCACAAATTTCAGTAGCGCGTATTGTTTCCATTTTAGTTCGCAACTTGGATTCGGAGATATTGGGCCCAAATTATCTATGTTTTCAGCACCACTGCAATTGTTACACTGATTTATATGGCTTTACTCAAGTATCGAGCCAATCGGGTAGCTAGTTTGAGAAGTTGGGAAGCTGACGAGGAGAAGAGGAAGAATGCCAGGCTTATTACTGCTGGAGAAGTCAGGATAAATCCCCCATAACTCGTTTCTGAGCCGCCTTTAGTGGTACTTTTTGTCCCTTAAACATATTTTTTGCAGTTGAATAACGAACATTAGCTCAATACTCTTAACGTCACCTTGGCCAAAGCTTTCGCAGACGCCTGCTTGAACTCTTCACACCCGGTACATATTGTATGAGATTTCAGGTTGTGGAACAATTAATCGCTGGGCGAAACAATATTGGTTTTGTGATGAAATGCCATGACCACCAAGCAAACTGAAAGATATTTAAGGACTGGTGCAGGTGCTGAGACCTTTTTCTGCAGAAGAAAGCAGTAAGCGAGGCTTCAGTGTGTAGTGGCCTGTGGTCTAAGCACTACCTTACAACCCTCTAGTTAACAGCCCCTAACAACCCGAGAATAGAGAAGATAGGCGACAGATAACACGACCGTTTATTAGCTTCACGCCATCCAAGTGTGTCTTAGTGTGTGGATGGGTGAGCTAATGACAGGCATTTGATACAGTAACCAATGAAAAGGGGATGAGTCATTGTCACCGCCAAATCGGTAAGCAGGGTTCACTCAGGCGCGATCGCTGTTAATCCGCTACAGGTGTGACAGGGGGGCCTTACTCGCGCTCACTTTGACTTGCATCTAGCCTAAAAGGCTTGCCTGAGGCTGGCGTTTGCCAGCGTCCATAGAGGACGCCGCGTTCTTCGACTCGGAGTCTCTTCAGGTAGTGCATTTGAGGCGACAGCCAGCCGCGTGCGATGTCTACCATCCACCTTTCACCCTACAGACACTGAAGTCGACATGTCTGGCAGCAAGTCACCACACACATCCAAACCTTTCTATGTCAATCCATTTACACTCATCCCAATCGCTTTTTTAAGGATTTCAATGCGTCACGTTGAGCCGCACCGCAAGCCTAGCCATTAATTGCCATAGTGCTTGTCGGCTGGGTGACACCATCTCTGCACCCTTCCCCCGCCATGACTCACACGATCTCTAAAGCGGATGGTTTATTTGAGAACAGTTAACCAGGTTAGAAGATGGCACTTTGCATTCGAGAATTCACTTTCGGTTGGTGTCGAGAAGGGAGACCAGCAGCCGTGGCCAAATGGGAGGGGACGGTTTGAGGTTTTTCAGTTTGTGATTTGGGGCCGAGATAGGACAACGCTTGGCTTTACGTCGCTCTCGCGACTCAGAAGACCCTCCTCAAATTTGGGATGTGAAGTGCTTCCACACGCGGCATACTCACCAGTTGGGTTAATTCTGAGTCTTCGATTCAGAATAGCACTTTTCTCTATTTAACAACGGTCTACCGCACACATTCCAACATCACGGATCAGGGATTTTGCCTTTTGACAAATCGGAAATTGCGCTGAAAAAAGGATTTTTCGTACGCCCCGATGTAGGTCCCGAATCGTAACCGTTGTTGCGACCCGATCCAGCATCAAATACGCAGATGGGAATGAGAACATCGAAGGTTATCCGAGCGTGTTCGTTGGTGCATTTAGTAACACAGGGTCATGGCGAATCGATTCCCAGTGGGGACTGAGGGGGTGGCTATCAGGAACGAGATCAACCGATTAATTGGAGGATCGGGGGAGCGAATGAACGTGGCGGCCAGCCATGTGTGCAGCGTGGTCACGTCCGTAAATATGACAAGATTCGCCACACGTTCGTTTGCGACTTACCAGCATAACAGAGTAAAATATCGTTTCGCATACTCAAGATGTAGTAGAGACTGTGTCGGTATTCCGCGTGCTTCACCGCCGATAGTCAACTTTACGCTGACACCTATAACTGCATCAGAATGCAGTAAAGGCGTCTAATGCGAAAGGGCTTACAACTCACTCACTGTCAAGCGGTTCAAAGTGAAGCAGATGTTCCCTGGCACGTGCGAAGACACAACTGCAACCCGAGGTTGCACGGTAAAAACTGCCAGGTGTCGAGCCAACACCTTCGGTCACGCCGCCATGTGCACGTGCGGTCAAGGGAGCGCGTGTGGACCAACCGCGTGCGCTGACAGGTGCGTGCACCCGCGGACACTCAGGCGCGTTGATGGAATTTTAACCAATCACGCTCAGGGGCGTGGCCCTACCCTCTGTCAGACTAATGTATCGAAATACTCAATTGTCAAACAGCAGTCTGATGGACACATTTTCTGTTGCGGCGCTTGCCCTCAACGATCAGCGTGGCCAACTTTCGGTAAGACTTTGTGCATTCAATTTATACTTTGTATTACACCTTGGAAATTCGGCAGCCTTGATTCAACACGGCTACCTCTTTTTGCTTTCTGTATTCGAAATAGGGCAATATAGACTTCATAAATTAACTTAACATATTTTGGCAAAAGGTTAGACTTTTCAGGTGCATTTGATTATACTAAGTGCCCGTAACCATACTTGCAAATACCTGATATAGATATAAAGGATTTCGCAAGAGTAAACCCCAAATGGGAAGCCCGTTTTTCAAACTCTCAGATGATCCTGGAAGCATAACAGGTGGACAGTGATAGTGTAATCGAAAGCTAACCCCATTCCCCCTCTCTCTAAGCAGCAAATACCTCCTTTCGAAAAGCGGTTTCATTCCAATCAATTATAGTTAAATATAAGACGCAAATTATGGCTTCTTATTTATGCCCAAAACAGCTCTATCAGCGCAGTAGGAAAGAGCAGTGGGGGTGTAGGCGATTGAGGAACCCCATTTGGTTGGTGGTTTAAGCTTCATGTCAGGTCTTGTCTAAACGGCAGCAGTGGAAACCGTGCGAATGCTTGTGACTACCACTTTTCATGCCATCACTTTAATGCCGGCAGGCGAATGCCTCGGAAGCAGGCGCATGAAATTGTTGGATGATATGTTTTGATCACGAGCACTTGGGGGTTTGAAAAAGGTCAATCGTACCAGACACAGAATCAAAGTCACTTTGCTTTTCGTGAACAACCCGTTTCGCGTTGACCAGGACCAAATATTTCGCTATTGGCGGATATGGATAAACCGGAGTTCATACTCCACCAGATGTATCGCACCAAGTTATCAAAATGTTCAACTTAAACGTTATTAACATGGAAGAAGAAGAAGAAGGTTGCGCTTGTGTGTGTGTGTGTGTGTGTGTGTGTGGGTGCTCGAGGGAGAAAAAGCTCTTTCAGCATCTGGTGTGTTGGTGAGGCTTCCTTGTTGGACATTCATGCGGAGTTCAAAGGGAGCTGTAATTACACTCAAACACAAAAGACTTCCCACCCTACCCCGCACACACACACACAGACGGTGAAGGTGCACTCGCCTTATGGCGGGTCAGCCAGCGACTCAACTCCCTGAAAGGGGGTGGGGCGGGGCGGTAGGGGAGCACATCACCACACCTGCTGCATTTTTACACGAGTTCCCTGTAATTATCTTCCCAGCAGTGTGCCTGCATGGGTTAGCGTCCGCACCCATTGTTTCACACTGTGATATGAAACTTGACCAGCAAATTAGGAATACACGTTTTCCCAATGGTCACGAATCAAACTTGAGCAGTTTTCTTGCAATTGACTAGTTAGATTTCATTTGTGTTAAGCTGGACACACACCAGTCGCTTGTGCGTGGGCGGAACGTGAATGCAACCACTCAGCTTCGTGATGCGCCACATGCTTAGAATTTGCATTGTGCGTGTGTGAAATTTGAGGTGAAAACCCTAACTAAAATGCTAAAATATGCCTCAGTATCTAAGTGACTTTAATTTGCAGAACTCATGTTTTCTTTGAGCCTACTTTGTGCCTGAAAATCCTACACAATCTGATGCCTAGATGGTTGCTTTTTGGCCGATAAGTTAACTGAAGAAAGTGTGTAAAAGTGCATTTAGACTGAATAAACGAGGAAGGCAACTCAGAGCGTTTTCGCACCTCTCCATCTCGTAAAAATAATTCAGTTACTTTTTAAATTTCGATACTAATTCTCACTCTGGGTTAAGTTATTCCTCGTTTGGGGTTCTTCATTTATAATAATTTCGGACACATCAATGTTCAACGTAGCCCCCTTTTGAAAGGGAATCCACCATTAGAAATTTGCGGGAGCCCTGTGCATCAGTACTGTTCTCAAATGACACTACAATGATTAACTTGCCAAGTTTTGCTTGCGGTTATTTGCACTAAATCTTAACCTCTGCTTACTAAGCCTGATGGAAAAATGACGAAAGGTTGAAAAGACGTACTTTTATTCAGACAGCGGGGGAAGGGGTGCCAGAGTCGCTTACTCATGACTCATGAACAAGTACAAATCAGACCATACTGTTTCCAAGTTCATGTACTGGCAATGAACTCTGATTGGAAATCAATCATTATAGATCGCGTTTGCGTGTGTGTGTGTAAAGGTACGCGAATCACGAGCAGTCACTCTAATTTTAATGTTTTCGTGTATTAACGACGTCATTTTTCATTTTTGTTTGTGCTATATAAGGTTAAGAATAGGCAAGATGTTGCCCCCTTTCCACCTATCGTTATGAACAGTCTCCCTGCTAGCAGCATCGTCACGGACATCTACAAATTACTTTCGTTACCCACGTTACCCCTTCCTCCACCGCCTGCTCCTCTTCTTTATCCTGACACAATCGGCGATTTATTGAACAAGGAGGTTCCACTTGATCTCAGCAGCAAACCTTCAGCGACTTCCCCCAGCAGTCCACAGAGGAAGTGCAAGGTGGGCCAGGCCAGCTCTACCTCTCATCCCCACCTGCATCATCCTCATCATCACCACCACCACCACCATCATCATGCATCTGGGAAACAGCCCATTCCTCGGTGCTTTGAGTGCAAAAGATTGTTTCCTTCCCTGTGGGAACTAAATGCCCACTTTTTGCGGGAACACCAGTCTGCCCTGCAGAAGGAACTCACGCAGAACCGATCTTGGAAGACCTGCTCCCTGGAGAACATACCCATGCATGTAAGTATTTCCGAATGGGTTGTCTTATTATTTCTATTTAAATAGCAAAAACAAGTTCATCTACTCAAACAAAATCCGATTTATCGTACCTTTTAATCAGAGGCTAGTTGTAGAAAGACACCTATGGTGGTAATTTTGGTCGTCCAAACCATAATCTGCCACTTCAGATCTGATTTTTGTGTGTTACAGCAACTCCAGTCAACTTTACGCAAAGGCGCTGTTGAGCGAACGGGTTATCCCTGTCCGCACTGCGACTACTTCGCAAAGTGGCCAACAGAACTCCAAAAACACATTATGGTTCACTCGAAGGAGCGGCCACATCAGTGCATTATTTGCGGTCTAACGTACAAGTGGAAATGGGATTTGGGCCGTCACTTCGACAAATCGCACAATCACACAGTGAATCCTTACAAGAAGACCTGTCTGTCAGTTAAGGCAGCAGCGACTTCGCGGCACCAGCAGCAGCAGCAGTCTTTGAAGGCCAAGAACCGCCTTGGCACGAGGCCCTGTGGGCGGAAGGAGGCGTTGGGCTCGACCACGATCCAAAAACTTCCTCGAACCATCTTCCCACCGCCGCCACTGTCGACGTACCTACCTTTCCCACTTCAGTTTGGCTCATTCTTTAGGTGTTAGTCGAAAATGACAAACTCTGACTTGGTGGCTGTGATGTTGCGTGAACTTAATATTGACCGCACATTTATGAGTTTTGCACGTTAAGAACAATTTTACACAGTCAAGACCTTCACTATCAGTCGTGATGAGTTTTCCCCGGGGAACTTTTTGTTAACGGCTTTTTAAACGAGCGTGGTTCTAAAGTGACTGCTCAAGCGCCGCTACACTTTTGACACCTTCAGAGACAAATTCATTTCGGCAAATGAATGCTGATAGTTCAATCTGATTGGCTCGACAGCTCATTCTACCGTGGAATAGATTCGTAGACAAATGCGATATATGATTTTTAAGTAATACATGGTTGTATGTTTCCTTAAACGACATTCCTCCAGCACTGCAGTGACATATCGACGGTCCGTTATGAGAAAAATCCAACAGCTACTCATAAGATTTTCCTACACCCTGCTCCCCCGCTCTAGATAACCACAATTTTGGTGCGTTTTTCCGTGTACTATGGCCGTTTCGGCAAATGCTAACAGTTTAAACATGGCAATTGATGGAGTGGTAAAGAAATGCTTCACTGTATTTCAACACACGAAGAAGCTCAGATTAGAGGAAACTATAAATGCATTTATTTGTCATTTTCATGGAGTTCTGCTTTAGACCGAGGTGCACTTGTGATGGGATGAACCACGTTGCCGAAATGATAAAATACACTTTTCAATTGATAATCGTAGGCCTTGGAATAAACATCCAAACTAAACTTTAATGGCGATTACAAAAGGAGAAACTGGCTTGAGACCGCATCCTGTCGAAAAGTGCGCCTCGTGCAGGCGCGTCGCCAGACTGGTCATCGTGAAAATATGATGGCAAGAGGCAGCTGTTTCGGATTTCAGTCAAACCAAACCCCGTCTAGACATTATTATCTCATTGTTAACGTATAACCGTTATTGAAGGTCGCATCAAGGCAAATCAATTATACTTGTTGTTGTGGCCTGATGCGACACCACACTCCCAGAGGAGACAGAGGCTTGCGAGGACTCGATCGTCCAGCGCGTCACTGAATCTGGGTACCTCAGTCCCCGCCTTTGCTCTTCGTGCGTATTTATGGGTCGGGAGGGCGAACTGCTTTACCTGTGCTACTGGTGCATTTAGTTGCACAGGCCCATGATGGACAATTTAAAGAGGGAACTAAGGTGGTGGGAATGAGGAAAGGGATCAAACGAATTAACATTGTAGCCAGCCATGTGTGAACCGTAATGACGGACATTAGTTCTACAGGGTTCACCACACTGAGATCAAATAGATTTTTTAAGCTTAAGACGCAGGCAAATAACAGGACTTGTGGTACTAAACTTTAGGCTGGTGCTAACAGTCGCAGAGTTGTTTCCGTCAAATCAATGTTTACAAATTTCAGACAATTCTTGTGACTGAAGCAGACCTGGGTCCCAGGCCTCATTTTGATGCCGTAATTGGATGGCTAAGTGGTGTACGTTCAATGTTGGGCATGAGGACTTGCATGGGGACATTCGTCAACTTGAAACGTATAGGTTTACCGAATATCAATAGACCTGAAGATTTGACAAATACAACCACACCGAATTTTGAAATGCGTAAGAATCATTTGAATCAAAATGAAAAGCTATTTTACTGTAATTGATGTAACGGTCATAAGCGGTGTTTATCCGTACAAAACAGCAAACGTTATTCCAGAAATGCAGTAAATTGTATTATAATGAACATAGGGATAAGAGTGTCCTGACATTGTGTCTTGAGCACTCCTGGTGCAATTACGCGATGTAAAAGCCCAACTCGAATAAACTGATGAGTACATTTATGCAACCCGAGTATCTTGACCAGAGCTCTGCTACTAGGATAGAGTGACTTCAATAAACGCAATAATGCCCAGGATTTTTCCACTCATGAATGACGAGCCAACAAAATCTGCTTGTCAATTTCCCGAAGATGTGCTTCTTTAAGCATTGTAAAGTCGTGGACAGCATTGATTTGACTCCTTCAAGACCCTTAAGATTGTGACAAAGAACTGACTTTGGAGGTCAATTTTACTTGCTGCTGTTTTAACATGCAGGCATCAGGTCAAAATCCCAGAGCCATGACCAAACGTTACAGGGGACCTCGAGGAATGAGCTGCGGAACTAATGGTTGCAGTATTTCAATCTGCATAAAATCATAGCAGGCACAGCACGACGCGTCTTAGGATACGCACTTAAATATGGTCATGAGTTTTGCTTTGTTTTTCTAAATTACTTGGGCGGGGGTTTGCAGCGGGCAACTTGTCAACGGGAGGGCAGTGAGGTGGGGGTGGAGGGAAGGGCACAGCTTTGGTCAAACCCCGCTCCAGCCCCACCCGTCCAGATTATCCCAAAAGGAAGAAGGTACCAACTTTGAAGTCGCAGAGTGATTATGTGCACACTAATTACAGACAGCTTGTTGGGCGCGGTCGTGTGCGTGTGTGTTTGGGACGAGGTGAGGGAGGAGGAGACACTGATCCTGAAATAGCCCCAAGAGCAAGAACTACAGAGAAAACCTTGAAGGAGGGGGGGGGGGACCAAGACATTCGGGCCAATTATCCTGTAGCGCGAAGGAAGAGAAAGAGGGGCAGAGATTGGTTCCGATGGGATGCTACGTGCTGTCTTACCAATTGCATGGGGAGCTGGGTAAACATTATACGCTGTCACAATTACACTTGTCTCCGCTGTTTTGCTCTTGCTTAGGGCTGTACGCCCTACGGTTGCGTAGTGCACTCGATACATAATAGTAGTCTGGAATTTCGAGACTATGCTATCTGATGTACCAAAGCTAAGACTTTTTAATTATTGTCCACTTAACTGTTCCACTGCCTTCGCCCTTCCTTGTGTAACCTAAATCCTACTTAGGCCGTTTCCTTGTGGCAATAGACCGCCTAAAGTACTATATGTAAATCCGATCCGGAGATGTGAAGCTAGCAGACATTGAGGTCCAAAGGTTACTGTTCTTTCTTAGTTGATTTTATTTACCTGGTTTAGTTCATGGCTGCGGCCCATTCGAAAGGGACAATTACGGTTCATGGGAAGGATGGAAACACGTTAAAACTATCAAAGATATGACTGGAAATCGTGATCTTGAGGTTGTGGATTGCATTGCCTTCAACATGTATTCGTTTTTTTCACACTTGGGCGATGTCAAAAGCTCGTGTGCCATTACAATTGAAGCATTCAGCAATCAATATTGTACTCTCTATCCCGGCCTGTAACTACCTCGCACTATTTTACAAGCTTTAACTTCCTAGTTTGCACAAACTGTGGGGTATTTAACGTTTACCACAGAACCAAATTTCGTATTTCTATAGAGAACGAAACAGGCAACTTTCGGAGACAAAGCTCATGGGAATACAACGAATGCTTGGGGGATTTCGCATTTTGACTTCCAAAGGTTTCACAAGTGGTCTGACGATGACATCGCAAAAATAATGCCGAATCTAGGAGTTTTAAAAAGGTTTCAACATTGATTTGTGTGAGCTCCTTGTAGTGCTTCTCTGCAGTTACCGTTTACCCACACGGAATAAGTTCGGAAACAGTTGTTCTTCTGCGATCCTTCTAGCAGGCTGATTACAATGCTTCCATTGGACGCACATCAGCCTGTGTGTCCTAGATTCTGCTCATGTAGTTTCTCGTTTCTAGCTGCTTCTGCGTCTTGTAATGTTGTTACACACAAAACTAGGTTTTCTATCCAGCAATGAAATGATCAAGCAAAGGTTCATTTTATTGACGCACGAGGAGAAAAAACTGTTATGGAAACATGGTTTACTTTGTTCATTTCCGTCAAAATATGCGGCACTCATATGCTGAATTTCGACGAGTATCGAAGTTGCTCTAAGTGACGAAATGGAATTGAACTGGCAACGTTAAGGCTCTCTATAACATCTTCAGTGGTAGTCCATGGATTACTACCATGAACTAAATCACGGATCGAGACATTTTCGATGATTTAAAGCTGAAGCCATCATTTGGAAATCGACTAAAGCAATTCCTGACTGTCCATTCTGAACAAACACCTTGAGTATTGTGCTGCCATTGTAACATGTTTTTCTTTTTTAAACACACATAATAATATGATAAAAGTTCAGTTTTTCATTTGCAGTTTAGTATATTAACCCTGCATACAATTTATGTTGGCACACGTCGGATTTAGACAACCATTAGCACAGTCAAAGTGGAAGCCCCTGCCATCTATGAAAAGCGAGCACAAACTGCAAATAAATAAATATTTAGCCCTAGATGTTTGGCCGCCCACCAAGTCAACCCTAGCACATTCGATTCCACAAATACCTGAGGAAATTCGTGCACATTGAAATCCGCCAAATACGCAGGCCAGTCAAATATTATTCGAATTGGTCGTTCTAACGTTGTGTTGTTTGCTTCGGAGTTTACTAGAACCTGGCCTTTATGGATTTCTTTTTGTGTCCAATGATGCAAAACACGTAACCATTCACACCGTCCAACGGATTGGTTATGCGCATGAAGAAGTCAGCCAGAAGAAAGATTACTGCATATTTCACCAAAGCGCTTAGTACAAATCCTTTGAATTAATTACAGAGCGAATGAAACTAACAGCCACTTAATCAAGCCCCACAACCGGGGGCCTAGTGCCTTGAGTCTTTTAATTTTCTGGACAAAGTGGTGGGGATGCGCCGTTTTGAGTGTTGTGGAGGCGGAAAATTACAAGACAGCCAAAAGGGCTGCTCTTGGAAGGTGGCAGCACCACATCCGTAATAAAAGCAGAAAACATTCGCATGACTTGAAAAATGGCTGGGTGTTGGGAAGACGTAAATGCCGGGAAGGATGGAACACAGACAATGGCCTGGAATGTGAAAACTTATTCGGTTTATTGTGATTTAATTAAAAGTTTGGTGGACCGCGTCATCGCAATACAACAAAAACTTCAGAGCCAATTAGTGGGTAACAATCAAGAGCCACAAAACGAGGTCTTCGTCTCAGGTGATGCCAATCCATTCCGATGAGGATGTAAAACAGAGGCCCCATTAAAACATTGCTGGAAAGGTCTTGCGTTGATGTGCATCGCTAGCAGTTTCAAACCACGCGTGCTTTAGGATTGGTGAGGGGATACCGCAACTAATGAGGAGCAGGCAAGGTCCTGAAGGCCTCATCCACAGCCTGCTGGCGTACGCCATGAGTGCCGAACGTGAACTGGTGCTCCGAATTAGAATAGACAAGAAGGGATGCTTACATAAACAGGTTGTTTTATCACCCTTAACCTATTTGGACATAATTCTGAATGCGATAAAGAACTTGCGTAACCCGTGTTTCGTGAAGGACTTTATAGAGAAAGACGTCGACAACCAAGCCACAGCTTGGGGAAGGTTGCAGGCAATGGACTCAAATAGCAAAATTATTGGCAACATTAGAAAATTGAGAGGAAAATTCATGAAGATGGTGCAAGCAGAAATCCAAATTGGTGTGTTGGTGAAATTAATTCCAAATGTCGGATTATCCGGTCCATTTATCAATTTGTTTCGGCATGTCCGTGCACAAGAAATGTACGGAAATTGAATTATTCACAATGCATGCTGCACCGCAAAATTACAGGGAAAGAACGCGGCCCGCATTAGAGTGGACTAAAGTCCGTTTTTCAGATTGGGAATTCAACTAGTGTTACGGATGACAGTTAATTCCGCTTTTAACACAATCTTAATCAGGCATTGAAGTCTACTTTGAGGCGAATGAACAGAAAGAACTTTCGAAGTGCACATCTGCAACGAAAAAGGCGGTGTTTTGGGATCGAGTTTTCAGAGAGTCGTATTAGTTACCACGCTTGACCCTGTCGGTGACAGTATGCGCCGTGACGAGTCTTGTAAGCTTACATTAAAAAAACGCTCCACGAGTCAAGATGGTAGCAACCCGTCGACTTCACACATTACCACCGAGTTCTTATTGGATTTTCTTGGTGCCTAATCACAACAAGGTTACCTTTCTTAAATTAGAGGCTATCTTCGTCGCGAACTGCCCATTGATCGATACGTTGCTGCCTAGAGAATCATTCAGAACTGCGTAGATGTATTTAAGGCCACCAAAGTTTAATAAATACTAAAATTTATAATAATAATAATGGCACTTAGTCTTATGACACAGGTGAATGACATCGAGTAAATTTGTGAAGTTAAGAGAAAAGAAAAAATGGAGTTCGGCCAAAATAATGATGGCGCACAAGAGGTCTCAACAGAGAGCACGTACCACCTCACATTGTTTGCTCGATCTACAGAAAGAAGTTAGCTCCGAAGCAAAGAACATCGCCAAACTTAGCAAGTTCATGTTTCGTAAATGGTGATCATCATGCACAATGTCCCGGGAGGACAACAAAAGCACTCCCATGCACCAACCGGGCCTTGTCATTTGCATTTTTTCACTGCAAAACATTAGTCTTTGTGTTGTAGTCTGACTGCCGCAGGGCCACAATTGTGATATACAAAACCACCTGTTACAAGCAACCTGAATCGCAGATTACCTACTCACAGTACTCACAAATACCTTAGGACTTTGCACGTTCATTGATTGGTTCACCTCAGCAATGCTCAAACCCTGTACAGAAACTGGGGATTTTCGGCTGCCACGCGCTTAATATTAACGTCCATTATTAAAAATCGTCTCTCAAGGAAATACTAGAGGCAAGTTAAGTATGATACAACAAAACTAAAAACACCAGGAAAACATGCCTAGGGAAGTAGTGAATTGGCAGGACAAAGGGTAAGCCATTTCCGCCGACCAGACTCAATAATAATGAAGGCGCTGTGTATGTGTGTATGACAAACATTTTGGCGATATTCATTGGTGAATTTAGGTTTTGGAAAAAGGACAACCAAAATTCAAAGCAAAAAGTGGCAGACAGAACCCAAAGGAACGTCTCGAGTTAAATGAAATCGGAAAACGGAGGGCTGCATTTTAACTTTACAAAACACTCATTTCCTCTTTTGCTTTACATATTTACATAAGTTTGAAGTTGCTCAAAATTATTTGCAAAGCGGAATTCTCTATTACTAAAATTTGCCGCCAGGTTCAACAAATTGTAGCGTAATGCAGTAAACAACTGCTCAGTTGATTAAAAACAAAGAAAACTAGATAAGTGTGCAATTCAAAAATGCAACCGACATTGCAAAAGTAATAAAATAATGTAATAAACCACACAAAGAAAGATTCATGAGACGGACATAATCACTTGATCACCTCGACACCGCTGTCATCGACGTGAGAAAATCCTACATTCCGCCAATCCATTAATATGTCATCAAGATGATTGTCAAAGTCAGCAAACTCTGATATGCTTTGCGTATTTAGGTGCGGCTTAAGAAAATCAGCGGCGGAGCTATCTAACTTGATGCTACAGGAAAATGGTAAAGTAAAAAATCAGCCATGCCTGTTGGACTCACGCCACTTTCCGTCGTGGTTAAAATAAACGGAAAGACAGTCCACAGAGAGAGACTTAATTCGATCATTCTTCACAATTATGATGCACGCGCATTCACAATTGTCCAGTATTTTGTCACCGATCTTTACTGCAATTGGGCTAATCCTAAAAGTTCTGAGCCATGCTAAACAGGCTTACGAATTTGAGTTTAATAATTCATTAGCCTGATAATAGCCACATATCTTAAGGTTCTTTGTATCGCTGTACGCCTCAATCTGATAAAGAGCAACCTCAAGCATTGGTGTTAATGTCAAGCAACCGTGGAAGAGAGGAATGCACTCATGAATAGTAAGCACACCATTGCCACCCCCTTCACCTAAAAGAATCCCGTTCACTGCTGCATGCGGATATTTTGAAGCATGCACGATCATTTTTGCAAAGGGCAAGGACTTCACGAACACAGGCTCCATCTCCAAACGGACATACAGATATGCGACACAGAAATTGACGGGATCATCATCATTATCATTAACCCGGACGTCATGCAGATAGTCAAGGCATTGTATTCTCAAAAAAGCTACCGCTAAATATCGTTTAAAATCATCTAGGGAACGATTAGTAAAACTCTTATGCATTACATTAGACGCGCTTCGTTAAATTGTTTATGATCAGAACTAGGTTATTTCAAAGAACCGTCACCAGACTATTTGTAAAAAATTTACATACGATAAAAAAGCAAGTAAAAATATGTCAAATTGTTTTATAGTTTAACGTCTGGCTGAAGAGAAATTTTATTCGTAGGGTTAAGTGTTCAAAGTAACTCCAGAAGACAAATTTATTGTCAATTTATTTTATTTTTGCATCGAAGACAGCAAACAAAAACATTTAAAAAAACAATCTGAAGCAACTAGATGAAATCAATATTTTACTTTTGTTCTCCAAGTGTAAAATTCCATGGCAACCACATTTTTTGTGTACGATCAATAAAAAGCCGTCTTTGAACCGGTTTCTAATATTTCAATAATTTATTATGGGCAATTCTTTTTAGCTGTTTTGGTTACACATTTTTATTAATTAAACATTTCTCAGATGTATCTATGCCAAAAGAATAAAGCATTGTTTTACAATAAAAAATGAAATTGCAGAATTTTCGAAATGCGATATATAACTTGTAACATGTTTTGACCTGTAATCGAGTGAGTTTTCCTCGGCAGTAACCCTTAATAAGTTTTGAAGATTTAAGCGCTCGAACGTTTGCCGGTATGGAATTCTTACGATGCATCGTTACAAATTTGTAACAGTAAATTTTGTAGGGAATCATAGGGACTAATTATTTTATTTTAGCATGCTTGTTTTAATTATTCTTTTTGACTTTCTACATTGCAAAAACGCAAATGTTAATTCAAAGTGTTTGCGTCTGTGGAAATAGTTTCGTTTTTTATGAAACAGGTTGTTTTTTTGCAGTTATTGGAAATTATCTTCCAGACGGACTGCTGTTACCCTGTGATTAAGCAGAAGCACTTAACAGTCATTTTATATATGCTCCACAGTAAACCACTTTACAAATCTCAATGTCCAAGATCAGAGGTAGAGTTGACATTTGTAATAAAAAGTACGAAACAAAAAAATGCATAAAAGCAAGTTTTAATGAATCCCATTGGGCTTTAAATAAGTGTTTGTACATAAGTTGGTATATATCACTGCCTTTAACATTGACGACATTGGGATACATGTAACTCAGTTAAAAATGCAAGCTACTGACGACTGCTTGCATTAAACACGCAAAAAACCTATAAAACCAATGACAGGTAAATTCTGGTGTCAGACATCAAAATGGCTTTAGTAATAGGGTTTGATATACTAATGTACCACGAATTATAGCTTGGTTATGTGATTGCATTGATACGGCATCCTTAGATGAATAATCGCATTTTGAAGATTTGACAGAAAATTTTGGTAAGCTTTGTGCCATTAAGAGATTGATATTGTTCTCTTTTTATGCAGACAAAACTGAACACATTTGTTTCCATGTCATGAAATCTCACTATACAATTGATTTTTAATTGCTTTGACTGCGTTCTTCAAAATTAATTCCCGGGATACCTTTATTCCTAAGATTCATTTTGACCTTGCTATCGTAGCCTTATTGTAAGCAGTCTAGTGTTTAATAATAACTAATTGTAAGCAAGCGATTTACATGTTCAAACTCCGTGAGACTTCGGTTAATTAAGAACGAAGCCACAAAAAGATGCCTAATAGATTGTCAAAAACTTCGGACTTTTTCACAGTCATTGGAAAAAGCAATATTTTGTCCAAATCACAAAAAATTCTATGTGGTCTGATTTCATTTACACAGTGTATGGTCCCCTTAAAGCGAAATGGAGATTGAGTTTTAAAATAAGAGGTAAGTAGAGTTTTTATTAGATTGCAGTGTCATTAAAGATAAGCATATTAAAAACAATGCCTGGAATGAAAGAGTGAGAACAATGCTTCCTTAGCTGTGTCAGGCAAAAATTGAAAAGTATATTTCTTAGTGACTACGAGGTATGGTTTTTTTTTAAAATCATCTTTTTATAAATTAATGAACTAAAGGAAATTAAGAAAGCTATTATTTATTTTCATACATCATAATAAGTTCAGCTGATGACAAAGCCAAATAGGTAGATGATTGTAAATCACTTAAATCTTCACACAGACACGTTTGTTGTTTTGACAGATGTCAGCAGCTGGATTTATTATTAATGTTTTAGCTAAATTTAAGGCACAAGTGTTACAGATCAAGATTTGCCTAGTCATTTAATGCAAATCAAATAAAAGAATGTTATGTAGTGATCCATAAATAAAATTATGGATTTCTTCCAAAAACAAATCAAGTTGGACGAGAACAGTAGTAAAGCAAATTTTAATCTTATTGTTATGACATATCGTTTTATATAGGTCTGTAACGTAAATCGATCCTATCCAATGCCCTCTCCTTTTTTATGAAGTAAACTATTTTTAGTTGAGCGGTCCTCTCACTTAATTTTTCCCTTTACGCACAATAAATCACATGCGCAGTTCTTAGAAAGCAAAATGTGCTAAGTAACAACAATTATAACAAAGCTTCTATTAAACTTACAATCTGCGACCTTGTTATAACAATGCAGTAATTTGATTTTATGTTTGGTTGTGCGGGGATTTTAAAACATCTGGGCTGGTCTTATTTGTCACTTTTATCCACAATAAATTTATTCATTAGTTATAGCCTATCTGGTGCCAATTTAAATTAAGTGCCTGGTGTAAATTTGATAGATGGATAGCTATGCCGCATGGAGCAGGCCTTTTTCAAGTAAATGTTTCAGGTAAGCTTTCGTAGTCTGTATCATTATTTTATAGTCAAACAAGTGACCATAAATCCTCAGAATCGATCCGGCCCGACAACTGGTGTACGGATGTACGTAGAAGGATTTGTTGACGGGAAATTGAATTTTAAAACTCCTACATCTGTGAAGTCCTGGTCGCCGTTATGGGAACACACTTCTTCCGTTATAACTAGACCTTATTCTCTGTTGCAATTTAAAGTTACTCAGGTCGTCAAGTTTGGCCCAAATATCCTTTTGGGCGAGGGCAAGCTTGACGTGTATTCTATTATTGATTCCCATGACGGAAAAGGTATACTGATTTCATCTTCACGTTTACGTTCTTAGTTCCTTTATGTTGCCTCACTATCCAAATTACTAAGAGAGGCCTGATCACTGGCACGCTCACTGTAAATTTTGGTCCACTGGAAGTCGACATTGAGGCATTCCCGCCCCTATCAGCTGACGCAGAACAGTCCTCACTTGAAGAATCTATAGTTCCGGTAAGTTTGATAATTGTACACAGGGTATCGATTATGTATTTCAAAGGACACTCCGCTAAGTGCTTCGTTTCATGTTCCATCGTTACGCATTGTTCATAAATATGCTAAGCGAAAGGAAAAGAATGGCCGACATATACTCCAATTACTACTGATTCAAATTTATCGCAGTATTTCCTTTTTTTATTTTCCAAAGTAATGAACGTTGAGTGATATTACTGTATTAATCCTATTTTACGACCAATTCAATGGTGTCCTAAAAATTAATGTTTTTACCCCAAATACTAGCTCATTTTAAGTATTCAACAAGACTACGCATGTAGATGTGGTTTAGCAGGTCATGTCATTCCCCGCGTATTAATTACTAAGTCTTGTGTATTTTTAGAATTTTTCGAGTGGGCACAGTGTAGGAGGAATACGAGGAATAACTCCTGGTGCGGAGTAAGTCCTAGTGTTCTTCATTTACTGTAAGGTCTGTATTATAGTTTACGCGTAGTGGGACGCTTTACGAACTCGCAACCATTATTTTATCTAGAGGTCATATTTGCTTTCTCCGCCAAAATTACCAAGCTACTTTAACCTGGTGTCTTCTTAAATAATGACTGCTGACGAAGAATACTAAGCTTAGTCTATTTCCACCACACACCTGGCCAGCCAAGAGATTTTGACTACATAGTCTGCTTAATGCACCTAGCATCATGGCTTGATGAGCCGATTATGCTTCTGACCTTAATGCAACACTTCGTCAATTGGCTTTTTTTGCAGTAACACCGCAGAAACGTGAATCCACTTGGAATAGTTATCGGAGCATGTGTACCAGTGGATATATTCGATGTGTAAAGGCACAATATTCGTCAGTAGTGTTTGCCTTTTTCTACTTCTCTCGACTTGCTGGACACAAAAAGAATTTTAGTGTTTAATCAGTCCTGTTTGTAAGCTACACCACCGAAGAACTGCGACAACACTTTGGACTCATACTTGAACTCACACCTCACAGTAATGTTATCAAGTGTTGTTTAGTCTTGGGAACAACAATATCGTGTTTCAGTGGATTTAAACCTAACGATGTGCCACGTTTGGAGAATTAGTGTTAGCACAACAATCTCACTCAGTTTTTGAATCAGTGAGATATCAGATTGTATGTAAAATTTATCCGGCCCCAAGTTTATCCGCAGACGTGGCTCTGAAGAGACGATTAGGTGGTGTGTTTAATCTTGGCCGTGTCTGCGTTACTTAAGCGAAGCCACAACGGCGTGAAGATACGTGATTTGGTCCAGGCCATTACCTAATCGCCTCAGCAACATAACAAAGTGTGTTGCTCTTAGTTTGGCTCTAGTCCATGCTCGAAAACCTGCAAGCACCAGCAATCTGCCTGAAAGTCAGTGTTAATGCATTTGCGAACCGTTACTCTACTTCATGAGTCTAGGGTACATTTTTAACAAGTGAATAGAAAACCCCATCATTTTGACTGTTGATTTGGTTAGATCTTTCGTTATTTCGTTTTAGTCATTAGTTTGGACTACCTACAATGTATTGTGCGATCCAAAAGCCATGCCATGCCTCTGCGCATATAATTGGCGTTACTAACACATTGTCAGTAGCAATATTGTATTTTAAGGAACGGTGCTGTCGCACTCCCCGCAGTCGAAACCACCGGTGGTCGCAGGAGCCGTTCTCAACACGCCATCACTGGAAGCAACTTTTGGTCTGAGATGATCCGTGTCCTTTTCGATCCATCACCTCCACTGACCCCAGAGCCGACCCACTCGAGATGGGGCAGCGCTGCTCAACCCAACCTCCGTCTCCCCCGTTCTGATTGGTCGGATGGTGCAAGTGAATCCGGACGGCAGAGGGAGAGTCCGCGCTCTGAAGTGTCGTGTGTTGACAACACTGCCCTGCCGGAAGGATGGGGTGAGTGCTCTTTAGGCGTCTGCAACCCAAGTCGATCTCAAGTGCAAACTTGTTGTATTTTGGATAATCTCTTTTTTACTGGACACATCTGAATGGATTCCCGTACATTCTGATGCAAGCGATGCGTCTTCGTCTGTGGAATGTAAAATGCATCAGCTGTATGACTTAATTCTTACGATTTCTTTCTTCGAGCTTAACATTGGATTAAAATCTAAATATTTTCGCGGTCTTTCGTGGCTTGTAAAGAATCGGAAGCAAGGTGTCAGAACTCCGAACGACAAGTCTACGTGAGTTAATTAACCTCTCAAAATAGCAGAATTTGCAATGGTAACTGGTAAACATCGCATTCGGTGGCACTGCATTTTATACGAATGCGTCCGAAGCACGGAAATCAATTTGTAGTATTCTTGCTGTCAACGGTGTTATTGGTGCAAACGTTTTAGAAGTGGTGATTTTGATCCTAGTAACCAGCCACGCCTCTGACAGCCTCAAAAGATTTAGGACGCGGAATTGCAATGTCTACTGGCTGTCGACTCAGCGCAAACGTAACACGAGCCTGCAGCTCAGTTAGGAGTCACCCAAACAGCTAATCCGAAGCATTTAAACCAAACGGGAAAAGTTCAAAAAGCGTATGAACCCACACCTTTCTCTGCTTGCCCATCGGCATCAAAAAAGAACGCCTAGTAGAACACTGTGACGTGTGATGAAAACCAGATTTTGTACGGGAATCCCAGACGCAAAACAGTGTTGTGGGTAAGCCCCAGACAACCCAGTACATGGACGGCGAAACAGGGCATCCACTTGGAAAAGAAGAAGAAGAAGGCTCTCCTGTGTATCCGGCTGTTGGACATAAAGGGTGTACTTTATTACGAACTTCTGGAAACTGGTCGTCAGGTGGTGCCTGCGAAACGCTTCAGCCCACAATTGAACAAACTGACCGAAGAGGCCAGAGATCGCAAAGGCCATTTACTGGGCAAGGAAGCGGGTTTGTCATACTGTTGTCGCATGACAACCCTCGACCTCACGTTGTTCGCGCGACATGGGATGGGGAGTTCTCCCGCACGCGGCACCGTCACCAGATTTGGCCTCATCCGACTGCCATTTGTTGCAGTCAAGGCAGCACGCCTTAGTGGATAGGCAGTTCCTAAAACGCTGAACGATGCGCGTAAATTCGCCAATAAATTTATTGTCTCGAAGCCTGCAGGTTTCTTTCTCGACGGCATTCGTACGTTACCTGAGAGATGAGAAAAAGTCATGAAAAAACGATGGACAATATTTCCGACCTTGAGTTATTTGTTCTCCTTTTTTTGTATTCAATAAATCTACTGGAAAATCTGTACCAATTCTGTCATTTACCTATCATTAGGATACTGTAATAGGTTTACTCGCATCGTGAAGTTGTTTAATAGCTCCCACCTAGGGAATGCGGATAAACGCAACTTTTGCTTCGCTCACAGTTGGCCAATTTGCGTGTCCGATTTAGAGCGCAGACTGGATCCGCACACGAATCGCGTTTACTTCGTGAACCACAAGAACTGCACCACGCAGTGGGAGGACCCGCGAGAGCGCGGGATGGACGAGAGCCGGCCTCTGCCGCCCGGTTGGGAGAAGCGCTACACGGCCGCCGGCCAGCGCTACTTCATCGACCACAACAACCGCACCACCACCTTCATCGACCCTCGAACTGGCCAGCACGCGGGGTTAGTTGACACCTTCACTTGCTCTTTCGTACCTGCGTGATACTCCCTAGGGTGTTTCCGCAGCTAGGGGAACTGCTGATCACAAAGTTCAGCTAAATGGCGACGTTGCTCACCTGGAATTAACGTGTTTGCGAAGAGGTGTGAGTCGTACGTGAGTTTTAACAAAATCGACCCAAGTCTCAAGTCAAGAATTGGAATGAATAAATGCAACAGACTTTACTACACAAATAATCGGAACTGCTTTGGTTAAAAACTAAACTGCTTGTAACATCTGGAATGTAGCGAAATGTCGAGATGCGGGTAAAAAGACAAGCCTATTGGTTAATCGAGCAGGCTTTTGTTGGGGACAAACGCGGATGCGATTCACAAGCTCTCGTTTGCGGTCGGACGTTAGCGTCGGACGTGTGAGTGAATCACATGTGGAATGTTTCGTGTTTCATTACAAAATTTTGCTATCCTGCGTAATTGTGAGCTGGTCGCATACTCGCACGCCCGCTTCGCCGAAACAGACTAACTGACTAGGCCTTGTTTCCAACCCCGAAGGAGTCGCCACGCGCCTCCTTTTAGCCCTTATCGTTATCGGTTCTACCTTCTTTTCCTCACGCCGCCATTTTTCCCTCAACCAAAAAGTTGTCTAACAACTTTCCTGTGCCCATCCTGCTGTCGCGGGGTTGTTCGTGCTTCATGCCGAGTTGCTATTCCGCTCGGCGGTTGGTTTTTTCGAAAAATTCGGCAATGTGGTTGTGTATCCTTCCTTTTAAGTGATGCAAATTCTAGGAAAACATCGATTATTTGTTGTTCTTCCGGTCTAAAGAGATTCCATTTCCACTTCTATCAATTTCAACTTCTATCAATTAATGGGGCTTCAGTTGCCTCGCAAAATTGTGCAGTTTTTGCTCTGGTATAATTTGCTTTCATTCGTCATCGCCGCTTTTCGTCATCCCTTCGAAAGCGACCGCCATATGGCCTCATTTTCATTTCTTTCTTCCAAAAAAATGTTAATTCTAATGAGTTCCTATTCATTAACAGTTTACCTTGCTTCAAGTAGAATTGTCACTGTAGAGTTTGCAATGGGACACTGCGGTGTAAAGCACTCGGTTCTTTGATTGTTGTGCTGGCCAAGATTGTGCATTTACGGCAGCACTTCTCGAATTCTAAGCCACTGCTTACGGACCGAATTCTCCTGCCCACTCTGCTGGATGTTAAGGCTTACTAGTGTGAGGTATATACCGACAGCAGTGTAGCCACATTCTACTCACACTTTTTCAAAATAACGACTCTTGACGTGTAATGAACAGAGCTTAACACTGTCCGTAGTCGTGGACGTTCCTCCACTGGGCGTCAAGTGGCTCTAATGTCAGTAGAAACTCAGAGGTTGCCGCCTTCACTTGACTGACTTTAAGTGAGCGACGCTGTATTTTGCTGCGAGCAACGCCTTTGTGTACAGCCATATTTCTTTGGCGAGCGTTATTCTACACTTTTAAACCTAAAAGGCCCTTTTTGCGTACTCTCTTTTTTGGCACGAAAAATAATTTTCCTGAGTGTCAGGGGAATAGTTACGGCAAAGATCATGTAGTTGTGGTCGTTTTTTTAAAGAAAATGCTGGAATACTTTTGTCGGAGGTTTCCTCACCATGTTTTACGAGTGCTGACCGTGCGTCCCATCCCGTAGGACACACAGGAAAATTTGCCAGATTTTCAAGCCGTCATAATTCGTGCTTGGTTATTTCAATCTTAATGAACTAAAGTAGCGCGTGTTGTAGGCCTTGCAAGTGGGACTATCCTCTGGGCCTTCAAATCAAAGTGATATTCAACCATCATAAGACTACTTATGTTAAAAATAAGTGTACGTACTGGCGAAGATGCTTTGGTGTTGACGTAATGCACATTTTTTGAGAGAGACTAGAGATTTGCTTCTGTTATAAATCAGTCTGTATTTTGTGGGCCACAGGGGTTCAAGCGTTAATGGAATTCGTGCATTTAGGGACTAAGGCGGCTTGAATGAGCGCCAAAGCTTGTGTATAATCGCATTTCATGCGTCCTTGCCACAATGACGCAAAATAATTTGTGTGTGTGTGTGTGTGTGTTTGTATCGTCTCAGAGCCTTAAATTTAGCACATCTCAAAGAATGCACAAGAATGTCCCCTGACACAGCCCTCTGTTCGGCCTGAGTGCGTTTTCGTGAAGGCCTTACACTTCCACTACAAAGATTTACAGCTCCACTTGTGTTCGCACGCCCTTTCCCTTGACTTTCCGGCCGTTTTTTTTCACAACCTGAGGCAGTCATGGTAGGGTTTGTGTGCGATTTCCGAACACCTCCCGCCTACGTGCAGACAGATGGAAGGTAGACATGTGCCCCAGAAACGGCCTTGCACTTTTGCTGCTAAACACACAAATCAGCGTGTTTATTTGCTTTGCTAGAGCGGCTAGACTGAAGTGTTATATTTAACTTACGGGCTTGCATGGATTTCACGCAAAATATTTCCAACCGAGTGGAGATGTGTTCTAGTAGTTGGTGAACCTAGGTTCCCTCCCCTCCCCCTCCCGCAAATGCTCCCACTGTTTTCTAGGCCAGCTGATGCACCCTTCAGCCTCATTCTGGGTGTGTATTCTCTTACAGATTACCAACTGAAAGACCTGGTAGTTAGAAAACGTAGCGCACCACCAAGTACCAGGCACTGGACCGCGGGTTTGCAAATTGCTCCAGCTCTGTCTGACCGCTCGATCTCCTCTGTCGGTTGTTTTTTTTTTAAAAAAAATACCGTCAGTAGCACCTTATGGTAATCCACCACCGAGCTTGTCTTGACTCACTCAAAAGGCGTCTCTGTTGGCGCTCTAACTCTCGCTTGTTTCACCAATTCTGGAATCATGGGCACCTCAAATTAAAAATATATTTACTTGACTTTTATTGCCAAAAACACCTCAGGTGGGATATGACTTTTTGCTTCCCTGTTTTTGTCCACTGGAAGTATCGTAGATCAGCAAATTCACGTGTCAATCTCTGGCCCACCTTGCATGTTCACAAATGTGGTTTGTTTGCTCTCGTATGTGTCGCCAACATAGAATTTGTGACTTTTGCCGGCAGTCTAGTGAAACGTCACCCCGGAGTTATTTGCAGGTCATGCTCCTGGGTTGTGTAAGCTCATAGCTGTCAGGTTAACATTTTTACATATTCATCCTGTGCCGATTAGGTCAGCCATGCCGAAACCGCACAACTCTAAACGCAAGACTTGTACATGCAAAAAGTGTTAAAAGTCCAAATTGAATTCGGAATTTTAAGCAGCCTTTTGCCTAGGCTTCGTTTTGCTATTTGAAACGCTTTACACGAATGCTCTGTTTTCAAGTGAATGCTTCGCGATACAATCTTTGTCGCTTCTCCCATATTTGAATTGCCCTTTTGCTAAACTGAATTGAGTTGTATTGGTATATCGGCGCGTGAATCGAAGCGGTGAAATAGCCATTTTTTGCTGCGCTCACTCTCCCGTCTGCGTTTCATCCACAAGTCCCCTCTTTGCTCCGCGTTGGTTAGGTTCTTTCAGTGTGTGGTGTGATTAATAATTGACGTCCGGCACGTTGCCGCCGGTTCAGCGGCCCTCAAACACTGCAGTTGGGGGTTCGCCTCTTGCCTGTGTCGTCTCATGAGATCCCATGGCGCAATACAACATCACAAACCACCTGAGCATCTGAGGTCATCAATTATTCACGCTTGACAAACAAAAAGTCGTCCTCCAAAAGCCAATTCTGCTCGTCATGCAAACACTGCCTTCTGTTTTAAGAAAAATCTATCATATCGTCTTTAGCATGTCATGTTTCCAAATGTTCGTTCGCTACTAATAGCTGTGTGTTCTCACCAGTTCTGTGACTACACATTTCTTTACCACAATCGGCGAGTACTCAATTTTGTCTGTGCCTCTGTGCTAGTCGTTGTTTTAAGTCCGCTTTGTAATGGATATCAAACGCTTGCGCTGCTTTAACTTTGCAAATTGGTGTAAATTTACGTCAGCTCACGCCTCTGACCAACTTCTAAGCCAAGCCATCTTTAACTGCTGACCCCAGTTGCCACTACCCAGAGCCAGCGTTGTGGTATTCTGGATCGAGAAAATCCCTACGACGGTGCCTGATATATACACTCTTCCCTAATGCTATATTTAATCTTGGATAACTTTATTTTCTCTCATAACAGGTGTGAGCATGTGTTTGTGATTTGAGGTCGAGAAGCTGTGCTTTGTGACTCTCAGACCCTGTCCACCGATGGACGCAGTCACTCGAGCTGCCGTTAGTCTTTCTAACCGCGTGTCCCTTTTTTTCTCAGCTCCCTGGGTTCGATGGGTGTGCCGGTGCAGTACGAGCGGAACTTTCGGGCGAAGCTGGCCTACTTCAGGGCTCAATGCTCATCCCATCTGCTCAGCGGGCACGTCAAACTGTCCATTTCTCGAGACGGGCTATTGGAGGAGTCCTTCCAACAGGTTGGCCTGCCTTGTAGCCTATTTTAGCGCTTTTGCTGGGTGTAGAACTGTCCTTGGGTTCAGCCGAGACACTACATTTTGCCAAAAGGCATATTTTTGAGATTCGCACCTCAGCGCAGATTATGTGCACAATTGCACAACTAGCTTTGGTGATTTGCAGCGAGTAATTGTCGCCAACTGCAACGGGGGAAGCGCGCGAATAGCTTGTGTCAGCTTCTGCCTATGAACTCCAAAGATGTTTCAAATACGGTCGACTTTGGGGCTGATCGACTGCGCACTTTTATGCCCAGCGTATAAGCAAAACCACTAGGCCTATTTCACTCTTAGCTTAATGCTTTCTACCGCTCGTGGCCATACGGAGCCCCGCTGACTTTTCAGCCGCATTTGAAGACAAAGTGAAGACTACAAAGGTGGATTTTGCTAAGAGTGAAGCGCCACATGCGGTAATTAGGGTCTAGCTTCACACAAATCAGTTTTTTCTATCTTTGTCCTTTGTTACAGTGATGGTAGTTCATTTTTCTCAATATTGAGCAGTTTTCATGGTAACAAGCGTCTCCTTTCTCCGTTTTGTGTTCAGATTCAGCGTCTTCCTGCATCCGATCTGCGCAAGCGACTGTGCATCACATTCCTAGGCGAAGAGGGTCTAGACTACGGAGGCATTGCACGGTAGGTTTGGTACTTTTCCACTCTGCAAGCATCCTTTTCTTAATGCCTACGGCCAGCATTTGCTTTCAACTAGCTCCAAACATTGTTCCAGTGCACGTCGGCAAACATTCAAATGTTTTTTTTTCTTTAGAAAGTCTGATCTGAGCGTTATTATATGCCATTGGTCACTGAAACGAATGTCTTTATTAAGCCTCTCAGTGACTTAACGGTGGGCTTTCGTTTGCAAGCAATAATTATTTCTTTGTTAAAGCTGGAGCCACCAGTCACTAAGAAGAACGCAGTTGCATTTTCCCGCTTGTTCAGTGTCCTAAGCGCAATGCTTATGCACGTTTGGGCCAAGAATTCATGCAGTACTCTGAGGACGTTCTGTAGCTTTGTTTCAACCAGTGGGTTGTAGGTCATTGCTCCTCTTCTCGTGATTAGTGCCAAGTTGAGTTTTTGGTTCTGGACTTGACGCAGCCCCATTGCTTGATGCTAAAGTGGTTATAACGGCTTCTCGATCACCTGTTTAATACCCACACTGTCAGATGTTCAAGTTTTAACTCGGCCGACGGGCGGACGGGGGGTCGTGTGCGTGTGTGTGTGTGTGTCCATTTCAACGCCACCGACTTGCGTTGTCGTCTGGTGACGATAAGTGTCGACTTATGCGTCCAAACCGCAACAGCAGAGGTTTGTGGTTTTAAATCTCTCCACCGAGTTGTTTGCTTCTGCAAATCGTGTCGGACTGGCTTAGGAATTCTTTTAAAGCGAAGATTATCGCTGTTTGTACTTGCCTGAGACTTAAATACCTTCACTTAGTTATTTGTAAAAAAAGACTTGTCGTGTCATCGCGATAGCAATGCCAATTGTGAAGGTAATAAAGGAAAAGGCGCAGTCGCTAAGATCTTGTCGTATCTTGTTTTAGGTTGTGTATACTTATGTGAGTAAGTTGGAAAATGTGGGAGTCCAATTTGGTCCTTTAAACCCCAATTTGTGATTTCTCCCGATGGTTAAGTGTTGTTTTGTTCTACAGCGATTTGACCCAAGTTATGTCCCTTTTTGTTTTTAGAAGCGCTGCATCAGTTTGCTGCGTTTTTCAACTCAATTTCCACGGTGTCTGTAGCTGCTGGCACTGCCGTACAACTCTTCCAGTTAGCGGTCTGTAAAATCCGCTATCACAAACGAGGCAATGCCAGATACGCACACTTTATTCACCTGTAGTCGAGTCAATCACTGTAGAAATACGGCGATCTGCAAATTAGCTTTCATGGTTTATTTTTTTTTGGTGTGTGTGTTCTCCCAACATCCTCAGAAAATAGCCGAGTAGGGTTGAAGAAACTGATTATGCATTTTTTTTTCATTTTTGAGGCTACTTCGGAGCTCTGTGGTTTTGTGTGTTGTGTCCAGTACCAACGCTGGAATCTTTCCATTGTTTAAATATGAGGCTTTAAGCTAGAATAGCTAAGGTGATTGAGACCAATTCTTTCTGCTTTCCGAAAATCAGCTTCGGTTGGGGGGGGGTAGTGGGATACTGTTTCCCCGTCGTGAGCCCCGCGCAGTAGCTTTGAATTGCATTGGTATCAAGCGGTAATGCCTTTCGAATTACCTTGCCTCTAAGTTTGTGGGCTGTTGTGCTGTGGAAGTCCAAGCAGGTTTGTTGTTGCAATCAATAAAAACATGCGCTTAATTGTTTTGCTCCTAGATCTAGGTCTATTCCCAGCGCTTCGTCGTAAGAACGTTCATATTATGACTCAGATCATCTATAATTCATCTAAATCATAATGCGCTGGATGTCAGTATCCGGGCGTTGTCGCCTAATTTCTAAGCCAAAAATCGGTTTTTTAAGGGATATGCATGCGTCAATGCCCTATCACATATTGGGGCGTTTTAAGAGGATGGACTACAAATGCCCTCTCAAGTCAACTGTTGAAGCGCTAACCGACATGGGCGGGCCACTACCACTTACCTTCCTAATTGCTTGCGCACACTGTTATGCTATACGCGAGTAGTTTTAAAATGCAAGATATTTTGTGAAACGGTAAATTTTACGTGTCCATTGTTCTTGTGCTGTGTCAACTACCGGTGATCCTATTCTTCTGAATTGCCAGACCGTGAAGTGTCGCTTTGTAGTTTTTGTTGAAAGGGCGCCATTAGCGTAGCTGTTAGGCCTTTGATTTCTAGCGGAGTGGACTGTCGCTACTAGTGTCTGTCTAAAGTCAGTAAAGTCCATTTAAGTCAGAATACTTGGGAGTGTCTTGCTTCCCACCCTCCACTTAGTGTGTCGAGTAGATGCGAAATGGCGCCAGACGCATGTAGCACAAATGCTCCTCTGCACTTGATCCTTGTAAGATTGGTTTGTATTTGTGGGTAATTTGACATGACAACATTTACCATTCTTTGGTTCTGTAAACGTTTCTTCTAATCTTTGCAGTGAGTGGTTCCTGCGAGTTTCACGTGATTTCTTCAATCCCATGTTCGGTCTCTTCGAGTACACTGGTGCTCATTACTCCCTTCAGATAAACCCCGCCTCTGACGTAGCCAACGTTGCGCACTTGGATTACTTCCACTTCATAGGACGGGTCATCGGCATGGTATGTTTCTCTCTCTCCCTCTCTAATCTGCCCGCCACTACTCCTCTTTACTTACAGTCGTCTTCGAAAGTGACGACCAGCTCTTCAGCTCCTGACTGTGCAGTGTCTTTTAGAGATCACTGATAGCATCTAAAACGAGACCTACTTGCATCCTGATTAGGCAATTAAAAGGAAACTGCTTGAAGTGTTTTTTTGGTTTGATTCCTCCTCCTTTGCCTTTTCGAGAGTGGATGTCAAGGCGATGTAGTTTCGACTCCTCGCATCTACGACACTCGAACATGATTCGCCTTATGCCACTTGTTTGTCAACTGTGAGAGGCCCCTCTAGACCATTGTTGTGGCCAACCAGTCTGATTTTCCTATGGGATTTTAACATTCCTTGTCAACCTTTTCATTGAACCTCATCCGAGTTAATCTGCCCCCGGCAATAACTTGCATAGATTTCCCTCCGGGTATCCTATTTCTTGCCTTTTTTTCTTCGGACTGGCTAACAAGCAACAAATCCCTCACCTTTACCTGTCGCCTTTAGTAGGAGTCTTCAGGGCCAGCTGAAATGTGGGCTTCTTGACCCTCTTAAAGTTATTCCACGTGAAGAACTGAGGTGAGCGGTTACGGTGTTAGCTCCATCATCGTCTTGGCTGAGCTGTGTTAAAATTCACTGCTGCCTTGAAATTCAGCTCTTTAGCATTGACGTAGTAAATTATTCTCATGAGTCCCAATCCTTGAATAAGGTTGTGACTCCATCGCGTTATTTCGAAAAAAAGTTGCCTTCTGCAACATCTCCGACCTAAATAAGGCGGCACTATTTTGACATCGCTATGTCGTTAGGTATTCGAACGTGAAAATCCAAACTTGAAGTCCACACAAGACCCATGTGAATATTCCACGGTCATTTTGCGTCCCCTAGAGCCACTACTTTTTGCTTCGAGGTTTCTATTATATGCCTCCTGCCTCTAATGCTCAATAGGTCCACATCACCCAGTCATTTGTACTAGTCGCTTTCCTGTGTCGTTAATTTCTTACTCTTTCGCTTTTTAATAACCGTTTCTGAATTGTATATCCTCGCTCTGCTGTTTAGTCTGGTACAATGCACAATAATCTGACAAATTTCCCCTCCTTAAAATAACATTTCTTGAGTTGCGGTGGTTAGAGAATTGGATGCGTTCGTGAAAGCGCCCTAGCGTATCTCAAGTTTCATCAATCATTTCCCCTTGGTAGCCGAGTTCGGCCAATAAGCACTGTGCTCAGATTTGTAGTTTCTGTGCACGAGCAACTCCTTGCATTTTCGGTGGCATCGCCAACTACACAGCAAGCGGTTGTGTGCTGTTCCGTGTTTGGTGTTGTCATCTTCGTTTGGGGGGTTTTTTGCGCTCGTGTGGACAGCGGCTTGTCGACACGACGTCGTAAACTCTTCCAACAAGCCTTTCGTTTTTAAGTTTGTCGCAGAGACGTGAGGTCCACCTGAGGAAGCGGCAGAGCTATTTAAGTCCGAAAGCCACGAAGATTGTTGGTGGGTTTGTGGTAATCCTCTTTTAATAGGCTCTCACCACAAAACGTATCCTTTATCACCGTGGCATACTTTGTCGTTTTCCTCATCATGGGAATCCCTTTATCCCTCTTCATTGCCCCATCAAAAGCTCACCACTCTGCTTGTCCAAAAAGTGCATTCGTGACAAAACACGCTGCCTGGTATATCCAACTTGTTAGCACTGAACACTCCCTCTTCCAGTAGTTGTGCGTTCAGCACACGAACAACTGTGCTTATGGTTTCAACTAAATCCCACCCGGTTATATAGGGCTCATGTGTTCATAAAACGCTAAATTCTCTCAAACGTCATGTCTGGGCTGAGCTCACGTGAGGCTTCTGTGAGTCCAACTTCAATGTCCTTGCCTTTTCACTCTGCCCCATTCCAGTATGGCGGTTCCAGTCGGCTGCTGTGACTCCCTTCCCCGTCACTACTTGACTGGTTACTTTTTCAGGCCCTCTGAGTCCTAAATGGCCTTGGCGTACTTTGTGTTGTTGGGGTAGGGTAAAAAACTGAAATCTCTTTTTTTTACAAAGTTCCTCTTGTTTTGATGTGTGTACCACGTTCAGCATTACAGATTACCATGAACTTTTAGCTAAAAAAGCATTGGGCATGGTGTGCTTTTTTAAATGTGGCGTCGCCTGCTGTTTTATGTACAAGATCGGGGCCTGATTGTACCCATTTTGGGAAGTTTTTTGTGCCTCTCTTCCTAGTAAACCTTTAATTAATCCGCCAGCTCATTGGTAAGCATGGTTTGGCGTCTATTTGACTCCTTAAAAAAGAAAACCTACTTCCCTACTTCACTTGATGTAAACACAGTCCTTAATTCATCTCAATTTGGTGCTGTCATTCTATTGTAAGCCATTCAGGTCCACGTCAGTTAGCACGTGGCTTTCCCGAGCCGGAATAGCAGCTTCCATTCAAATGCAGCGCCTGCATTGTACGCGTGTGGCACCAAACACTTTGTGCAATGTTTCTGCTGATTATTGTGTCCACTAACCACGACGAAGCACTCCACTCCCCCTGATAGGCCCTTTTCCACGGTCGCTGCATTGACGGCGGCTTCACGCTCGCCTTCTACAAGGGAATCCTCGGCCGCAAGGCTTGTCTGCAGGACCTCGAGCTGGTGGACCACGACTTCTACCAATCTCTCGCCTTCATACGGCAAGTAACTTGTTTCCTCAAAAACGAAATAAACAGCCAAACCACTCACTCAAAGAACTGCACTTAACGCAGCTCTAAAAGCCTTGATTAGCGGCTCTTTTCGCAGTCCACACTTCTGCGTGTGGTGTTCAAAAATACCTTTTATTGCACAAAATATCACACTTTAGGAGTGTTTCTTTTTATTTAAAATTAGATGAAAACCCCCAGTATTATGTGCCATTTCAAACAATATCCATAAAAGGTCTCTTAATGCTCAAGAACCCTTGTCAGCTCTAGTGCGCCATGTTCACGAGCAGGAATCGAATCACGGCTCGGTTGCCCCCTCCCTATTGGTTGGTTGCTGTCCTGCCACGGTGTCTAGGTGTACAGTTGGTGTTTTGATTGAACATAGCACTGATTAAATGGCGTTTTTCCTGCAGTGACAACGACGTAGACGAGCTTGACCTGGAGTTGTACTTCAACGGGAACTACTACAAATTCGACTCCCTGCAGGAAGACGAGCTGAAACCCGGCGGGAAGGAGATCAAGGTCACTGAAGCCAACAAGCTTGAATACCTAAAGTATGTGGGTTTCACAACGTTGACGCTTTGCGAGGTGCTTTCTGGCGACGTTTATACTACTGTGGTCAGGTTAAAAGCCAGTTGATGTTTGTCATAACTGTGAAGTCACTGATAATTCCATCTGTCAGGCAGTTTTTTTGTTGCCACTGGAAAGGATTTGTGAGTTGACAAACTTGACAGACGATCAACTGCATATTGACGATCTACCTGATATGAACAAAGCGTTAGGCAAATTTGGTTTCCCTACAACCCTGTGTGCCAATTGCATCGCTCCAATATGGGGTAAGACAAGACAAGAGAAGCGTTTTAACGCAAAAAAAATCATTTCTTCGTTTGCCGTGTGGAAGGTGCAGTCCGCACCTCGGTTGTGTGACCTTCCAGGAAGCGTTTGCTGTAAGGTTCATCCGTTACCGCCTATTTGACGCCAGTAGCCTGCCACCGCCACCCAGTCCTTTGTTCAATGGCTCCTTTATTGATTCGCCGTCTTGTCCAAAACCAACGCTTTTCAGTTTGCATAAACCGCCTCTTTTGTGGACTGTGTTAGTTTCGCTTTTACACAAACTTTTACCGTGTGCAGTGGCGTGCCTTTCTAGCAGGTACGAGGTTCACTCCTGAACAGCCGTCGGTCAAGGCATTCGAGGTAGAATCTCTGTCTGCCCTGGCTTAATAATTAGGCCCGGCGATTAAAGCCACGCCCGCGATGCGATTTAAAAGCGAAATGCCCTGCAGCCTTCTTCTCCTTTTCATCGTTTTTCTTTGTGCCTTCTAATTACTCCATGAAACGTCTTTGTTCAGAGCTTGGCGCCGGCCGTTTTCCAAGCAGTAAAAGCGCGTTGCGTCTGATCGAATGCGTGTCATGTTCATCGTTAAATGACGAAATTGTTTTTTTTTCTATCTGCGTGCCATTTAAACACCCAGTACTACTTGGATTCGCTTCCATGGATATCGACCGCTTTCTGATCGTTTATTGTGATTCCAGATTGATGGTTGAATGGCGTTTGACTCGCGGTGTAGCAGAGCAAACCGAGGCGTTCTTGAAGGGACTCTTCGAGGTGGTGGAACCCAGTTGGCTGCAGGTGTTCGACGAACGCGAATTAGAGGTGAGTGCTTGTCTTCCGTCACATCGCGACCCTAGCTCCCTGACGACCTTCAGTGAGGATTTCGACTGGCTGATATATCACACCACTCGATTATTCGGTCCTTATCAGTCTGTTGCGGGGAGTATACCCCAATCGGGCCGCTCTTTTGAATGCATTGGTTCAGTTCTTATTTGCAGTCAGGCAGAAGCGCATTCACCAAGCATTGATATTTTTCACCAGTGAATTCGTACAAGTCGGAAAGCTTCGCATCCAGCAAGGCGGGAATGCGTTTTATGTGTTGCACAAGCTGAATACGTCAGGCGCCACACTTGACGCTCTTAAATGATTCTCGCAAAGTTGTATTCGTGCTTATTCCTATTTTTTTAGCCTGGATTGCGACCGACTTCGCCAGCTGTGTGTAAAACACACATCTGTTTTTGTTACTTATTTGTAAAAAAACCCAACTGGCCGTTCAGTACCACCTGCTTCATTCCCGTAAAAAGGCATTATTTTTATTGGAACCACCACCCCCTTTGCAAAAAAGCAAAACCACACATTAGGCACCCGCAACTCGCAACAACTTTGTTAAATTGCCTAGTGTAGGGGGGACTTGGCTTACACCGTATACACGGACTGTCTGTAGAATGGCACATGTGAACCACACTTTTCCAGAAACGAGGTAACAGGAAATGCGGTAACCAGGGACGATTTCGCTTCCGGTTATAAACTCACAAAATGTTGCCCCCCTTCCCTGCAGAGCAGAGCGTGCATTAAAGAACCGGAAGCCAAGCATTGGCGATCGTTAAGTGTCCAGAGCCTGTGATTGACCATTGGCGACGATTTCGACTGCCGCAAGCAATGCCCACAAGTCCACGACGCCTACCAAGAATCAGGTCTCAAGCCTCTGAGTTGAATTAACTGACGACGCGCCACTCAGTTGTGAGGGTTTTTTTAAAAGCAACTCTTCCGAATCCTCCTGTTTGGCTGTTTGAACCGACTTGCACTGCCTTCTACTGAACGCCTTAATCACTTATACGATCGACCCACGGCAATCAGCGCTACGCCGGTCACGTTTGGAGCATTTGTTTCACGCTTCCTTTGAAGTGATGGCGCGCCTTTTGATTGTGCGGGATTTAATTTGCTGTGTGTACATAATATCTGCGCATTAATTTATGCTCGCTGTTCTAGCAGGGAATACAAACAACTTAATTGTCTTCTTTTTTTTTATAAAACGGATTTGCTCTAAAAACCAGTGGTTTTTTGGGCGTTTAACCGCTGCCTCAGCGGAAGTATTGTCAAGTCATCTTCTGGTTGGTAAAATTTTGCAGACATTTTGCGACGATAGAGGCACGCTTAATACTTGATCAAGATGAAGAGGAAAGGCAATGCCAGGTTGTTTAACTTATGAGCAGACTAACTACATCATGTTTTGCGTAAATTCTCTGGTGATTTACCAAAAAATTGGATTTTCCCCTGTGCACCAGTTTTAGATGGGCTGTGTTAAACGATGGGTGCCGTTTTTCTCATTGTGTTACGTCTTATCGAAATTTAGTTTCAAGCCAAAATCTCCACTCAACTTTACCTTTTAGCTACTTCTTTCTGGAATGCCGGAACTGGATGTGGACGATTGGAAGTCGAATACTGTCTATCGAAAGTATAATCCCACATCGAAGCAGATTGTGTGGTTCTGGAGGGTAGGTCTGTTTCTTGCTTGGTCGAAATTTCACGCGTCCGCCCGTTCCAACACCGTGTCGAAAATTCCTTGATTGCGTCGCTTGGAGGCCTCGCTCTTGCTTCCGCATGTGAATATGCCAAGTAGCTTGTGTATTTCTAAGACGTTTTCACCGATCGCACGCCTGCTAGATGCCCATATTTTCAAAATCCTCGGGCCGTTGTAGCTATCCGGGAGTTGATAGTGACTTGTAGGTCATAGTCAGGTTGTATTTGGCAAGGCAGTTGCAGATGAGATAGCGCAGCGAGCGGAATAAAGTTACGATGTTTTGCTATTACTTATCGTCTTACGTTGTTGCTTGGTGGCGCCCTGAATTATTCATACCGCCCTACACGCAAACCCAACCCTTCACCTCATCCAGCCATTTATGTGAACCACTGCATATTTCATCCTTTACTCCTCATTTATTCATTCTACATAGCCTCCACAGTCGATACCAAGCACTTTAGTGTAATATTTTGCCTCAGAATGTTTTTTGCAGCTTCCGAAATGCAATTACTCCAAATTTCCACAAAAGATTTTGTCATAACAGAGCTCTGGTTTTTTGTGTTTTTTTTCGCACTCTCAAGAGCTCTCCTCCCTGATAATCCTAAGTTTTGTTACGTAGATCAAACCTAAGGGTCGTATGGGATCCATGACGTCTTTCGTTCACTGATTTTTGTGAATTCTAATTCAGGGGTTAAATGAATCACTTCCTTTTCTATCTTGCCTCTTGGCTTTCTGGACTCTCCTCGCTATGCGTGTCCCCTGGTCTATGAGACCGGACGCGCATGTTTTGTTCTTTCCCATGTTAACAAAGTGCTCAATTTATTTCAGTTTGTCCGCAGCCTTGACAAAGAAAAACGCGCTCGGCTGCTCCAGTTCATCACGGGCACGTGCCATCTCCCACTGGGTGGGTTCGCTGAGCTAATGGGTGAGTCCTACACTGTTCCCTCTCATTTGCTTTCTGTTGATTCAAAGGCAAAGCCATCAATCTCCGAAATCGTTGGGCTTGCTTCCTCTGTTAGTGGTATCAATTTCCTGGATCGCAATCCGACTAAACAGGAAATTCGAGGGTGTGAGAGGAGTGCTTTTGCAAAACCTAGGTTCTGGGAATGTGGGAGGAGTGCGTTTTTTGAACCATGGTAAAAAAAACGGCTTGCTACTCTTGCCCGAAGAGTTGACTGACGTCAGTTTATCTCGATGTGTTGGGTAATAGAGGTGATGTCGTTTTTTAAGGATCACAGCCCCACTCCTCATCTGCACTCGCTGCGCACCGCTGGTGTGGTGTTGGCCAAAAACGGGCTTGTTTCAGGTGTAACCGTTGCTTCTGTAGTGGTCCGTTAGTGCTACCCAGGTAACAGCATTCAGTGACACTGATAGGTCAGATTTACACACGCGCGATCGCAGACAATCCACAACAGTTCTGTTCGGTAGACCACAATGCGCCTTGTGTCTCAGTTTTGTGAAGCGTGTGCTTTGCCGAACGTTGCACAATTCGCGTTAGTTCGTAACCGTCCAAGCCGATCCGCCTCCCGACTGCCAACTTTTGCACACAGACGTTGACCTTTGAACTTGCGAGAAATCCCGTCCCCTTACTCTCTCTCTCCCTCTTTACTAGGGAGCAACGGCAGGCAGCTGTTTTGCATCGAAAAAACCGGCACCGAGGCATGGCTCCCGCGCAGCCACACCTGCTTCAATCGACTTGACTTGCCGCCTTACACCTCCTACGCACAACTTCAAGAGAAGCTGCTTCTGGCCATTGAGGAGACAGAGGGATTTGGCCAAGAGTGATGATGCCTCCTACCTCGCGTCCGGCTAATTATGTGAACATGAAAACTCTTTTTTTCCGTCTCTGTATCTTTTCTATTTTCAAATTTATCTTTTATCCCCCTGTCGCGGTAGGGTCTGTGCCTCCCAACTTGCCTTCGATCCAACTAGTACATGCAAATATTTATTAAGTGCTTCTGCGTTATTTGAGGGGCGCTGGGTTGTGTCACTAGTTGAAGGTGCATTCCACCTACGGTAGAGTTGGTTGTTTTGATTGGTCGAATTGGAGGTTCTGCAGCTCTCACGATGCTGGGTCCCACGTAGGTCTACCCAAAGCCCTAACCATGTCTTCCTCACCTCAAAGGTCCCGTAGTTCGATGGGCTACCAGGTTTAAATAGGGCAATTTTTTGGTTAGGGTACCACGAGAAATGAGGTGTTTTGGGTCTGAAGTTCATGGCTATTAATAGTGTCACAAAACTGCTTCGCCTTTGAGGATTGGTTCATCTTAATGCTCACGTTATGCGCATGCATAATTGGCAAGCTAGTTTGCTGTTGGTGACAGTGTTTATGCTTAAGTCAGGTGATGCTGGGGCAAGTTCACGTACCCTTCAAAATGACGCTTGCTGATCAAGATAGTAATCTCCAAGTAGGCAGTCTTCTTCTGTCACTTCTGCTACTTTTAATTTGTGAACCTAATAGATTCCCTAGCTGTCTTGACTGTAAAAACGAGGATATTAAATTCCAGAGCAAATGTATCCTGCAGCACTTAAAGCTGATTTACCGGACTTGTGAGTAATGGAACTTTTGCAACTTATGTAAACATAGTTCCCACTGTCAAGGCTCCACAAATCACAAAGTATCTGATAGACACGTTGGAGTTGCGAGAAGTTGGCAGCCAATAATTTTGCTGCAACTACTTACGTGCCAAATGTGAGCCAATTTTTTTAAAAATTTAACAAAATGATATCAACACTGGATTTTGGGTGAATTTTCGCTTGAAGCGTGGAGTTTTCTGGTCATTTGGCTACGAGCACGTGTGCATTTCAAGACCCCGAGAATTTTGTCAAGTTACGCGGAAAGTAGGGGATTATGGCTAACTGCATTTAGCTGTGACCTGGCTCATTCAGAATGGGTTCTTGTGTATTTTCATTTTAACTCAATATACCCACAAGGTGTTATAAATGTCATCAAGGTAGTGCTTTGTCCAAATGTGCCACAAATGTTCACATTTGACGTTGTCGGAATTTTATCAAGTTTTACTTTGCCAAAATTTACAATGAAAATCAGTTTTTCCCTCTATGCACTTGCCTAAAACAATCTCATGGGTATTGGCTTGCTTGAAAAGACGTTTTAAAAGACCATTTTAGTGACAACGAATGCCAAGGAGTAACCACAAGATGAGGAAGTCAATGCCTGTTAGAAGGAGGTCAGTAAATCAACAAATTTGTTACGTGCTGCATAACATCTGGTGAGGAAATAGAGTGAAATTATGCGTGAGTTCAGTTGAAAACAATTCTGCAGCCTACCACCGCCACGTGTTGCCACGTGGTCTTAGAAATTACGGAGACGCACCCCAGACAAAGGCTGCACACATGTTGTGAATTGAGGGAAGATCAATCACTTGTTAACTTTGTATTTGGAACCTGGACGTTTTGAAGGTGGACCGAGGTTACAGTGGAATTTTGTAATCTGAGACAACACAAATGTTCTTTTTCACGAAGAGCTCCATTTGCCACTGCAGCAAAGGGATTTCTTTTGACAGTTTTCGGAGCTTTAACAAGTTTAAACAGGTTAAATCTACCCAATTCAGAGAAAATGATACATCTACAAATTTGCAAGGAACAAGAAACCAATGTATGTTGTGCTGTAGTAGACACACGTACAGATAATCCATCAAGAAACTGGTGCAGTTCCTGTATATTTTTTTAGGCCGAAAACTGGCAATAAGCTCTGCAGAAAGCAAGAGGAAGAAGTTAAGTGCAGAAATGTGACTTACGGGTATCACGCGGGTAAAGTTTCGAGCATGGATGTGCTGTGCAAGAGCAGTGTTTCCGCCTTCCCACGTTGTTTGTGCTGTGCTGTAAACTGATTTTAAGACTCTAATGACCTATAGCGTCAATAGCATGTTTACTCACTTCATGGCAGTTGGTTTTTCAATTGATAATATTGCATAAATGCAACTACACAAACGCCCGGCTAGCAGACGCCAGTTATTATCAACAAGATCCCAACGTCTCTGCGTTTCATCGAGCCTCTCCATTCTCGATAAAAAACGAAACTTATGCGGTAAGTTTTAATGAAAGTCCTTCTTCATGTCTGCATTAAGACAAGCTGCTTTACTGTCACCTGTTTTCACAACCTAACCCAACCTCGATAACCTGACTGCCTCAATGCTAACACGTTTGGGCGCACTGTCGACTGAAGATGGATTGTGGTGTTAGTGGCTGTGTCAGTGGGCGAGGCTTAGCACAGACATGCCGGAGTCAGTGTCTGACCCCTCCCCCCCCCCACAACACGTGTGGGTTTGTCTTCCCACGGAACATTCCACATGTGATTCACTCACACTCCGGGCGCTAACGTCTGACTGCAAATGAGGGGTTGTGAATCGGTGAATTGCATTTGCGTTTTTTCCCTAACAAAAGCCTGCTCGATTAACCAATAGGCTTGTCTTTATATCCGCTTCTCGACTTTTTGCTAAATCCAAGATGGCGTACTAAGTTTGCCTCTAAGCAAACTCAAAAAATTAAATGGTTCATTTAATTCTGGTTGTGATTTCAGGAACATGCCTCCTCTGTGGATGCGCGAGGCTGTGCTTTTCTTGCTGATCCTAACGGGCATGGCCTGCGCAATTTACCTGCTGGTGTGCCCGGCGCCTCTCACGCGAATCCCTCATTGTCAACTATCACGGTCGGTGGATTTCAATGGGAAGGCACTAATGAAGGCTCTCTTAGTCACACCACAGTACAAACCGGGGCTTTTCCCAAATATCACAAATGCGCTTTTGTCGACGCGCGTTTACGCACCTTCCCCGAACCCCAAGGACATTTTTCGGGCCAAATTTTTTGATCCCAGGATGACCGTTGCACAGCGTGGTTTGCTGACAAAGTACCTCAATCTCGTCGCGGACATAATGCGGACAAACAACTTGGAAGACAAGTGGTTTCTTAGCGGAGGCACATTACTGGGGTCCCTAAGGCATCATGACTTGATCCCATGGGACGACGATGCCGACGTTCTTGTGGATATTAAATATCGAGGTCTCATTCAGCGTGCAATTGAGAGTCGTCGAAGTGAGGGATTTCACGTTCACAAGTCAGGTTACAGGGACAAAGTCTACATATCAATTCTCCCCTCTACTATGAATGATGTGGACGTGGAGGGTACAAGGCAGATCCCAGGTAGGGATTATGGGTGGCCTTTTCTTGACATCTGCTACTACAAAATCGAAGGCGGAATTCTTCACGAATTGGAGAGTTATAACCTCCAGCACTACTCCTACCTGGTAGAAGATGTGTTTCCATTGATTTACCGACCGTTCGGCGAGATGTGGGTGCCCACTCCAAAGAGAGCTGTCAAGGTCCTCGTGGAAATGTACCCCAGAAGCGTCGACTGCATATATAATGGTTTCTCCCACTTGGCAGAATGGAGACAACGAAGAGCCATTGCAGCCTGTGATCAACTGGCGATTAAGTACGCTTTCGTTCGACGTTGTCCAATCAAAGACACTAAGGTAGACGAGGAATACAACTTTGTACCCATTGTCGAACAGTTGGTTAGTCGTTCAATCGATGGAAGCTATAAGATTATCTATGAAATCCCTACGATTGTGCACTCAACAGAGGTGCATTCCCATTTTGACCCCTTAATTTTGGACTGGACAGTGTAACCAGTACAAACTCCTGAAGCATTTTTATGCAATGATCAAATTTATTAGTCATTTATCCAAATAAACCTTGAAAGAAGTGTTTGTTAGATCTCTTTGAGGCTACACGGAATACCAAAATGGTCCTGAAAAATTGATTAGCTCAGGGATTCAAGCGATCCATGTTACGCGTAAATAAACAGTAAAACCCGCAGAACTACTTTTTCCAGAACTAACTTCCACGTTTGACTCGGTAAGAGTACCTTTTTGACTTTCTGGCTACAAATACAAATATTTAGCTATTGAACAAAATCTCGCATCATACATTAAAACGAAGTTAGCTTGCTAATCTCTGCTCCCGTGTAGACTAAGTGGAATTGAAATTAAGAGTGTCACACATATCCTCCTGCCCAATTTAGTTTGCTGAAGATCCCTTTGTGGGTTCCACACCCACTCCGGGGCACCAAACGTTTATTGCTTTTGCGGCTTGATTTGCTACCAAGCACTCGAAGAAGATTGAAGTCGATGGTGGCATATCATTCGCGGCTGTCCATGCTTGTTTGTGGGTCGCGAGTGCGAACGGTTGGGGATGTGCTGGAGGAGTGCTTACGTGGATAGTCGGCATGGGGTCGGGGGTTAGTTACACAATGGGGAATCAGGAGGTAAATATCAATAACTGGGTCAAGTGGCTCGGCAGGGTATTCTGGAGAATGTACAAATATGGTGGCAGGTCATTGTTTACCATAAGCGGCATTAGATAAGCAGTGTTTTAGGTGCTGCATAACATCAGGAATATGTATCAGGAGAGGCGATTGAGTGCTCAAGCAGGGAAAATATGCGTGGGTGTGATTATGACTAATATTGCTGACAAATTAAAGCCACCGCCAACTGCTGCCACGTGCACAGATGAATTCGAGACGTGTTGCACATATAATGCGAATTGAAGAAATATCAATCACCAGTTAGTTTTGAATACATATGCCGGAAAATGCAAACAAAGCCTTTTGTTACAGTGGAAATTGTGAGAGAGAGCTTCATTTGCCGGTTGATCAGATTTACATAAGAATTTGTGCGCGCTGTGAGGACAAATCGATGTAGATCGGATACCCTTTTCACTTAACGCTAATTCGGTTTGCGCTGGTAAACCATTTTTGTCTATAAATTATGCCGGAAGGCTTTACCCCCTGGGTACAAAAAGACACCGGGTACAAAATGTGTGAGCTCTTTTAAGCTCTTTCAGGCTCTCTGACGTTTTCAAAGATGATCCGGTCCAAATGCTGCACAGGCATTTTTTGCAACTCAAATACACCCATCACATAAATGGAGGTCATTGTTCGTGCGGCCAATGTGAACCGATTTCGGAAGCATTATAAGGCAACAAAGCCGCCTAGTTTAGGAGCTGTAGTTGTTATTCCACACTGTGAAAATCAAAATCACGTGTCACTTAGCATATGTTTATGGTTGTGAGTTTTGATTTGGTTGCTTTCCACTGCAACTTGGGGAAAAGCATTTGGTGGTGGATTTGTAGTTTACTCCGATGAGTCCCGTCCATTTTTTTCACTTAGGCAAATCACTGTGCCCAGCCATTCAACCATGAACCGTAGGATCAGTTTTTTCTGGTTAACGTTCATCGGGTCTTGCCTAAGCCAAACTACTTAATCTCACAGTCTTCAATTATTGAATATAGAAGAAAATGTTGCGGCCGCCGGTGCGGTTTTGGTAACCACGCCAGGGCCGGCGATGTACACTGACAAGGTCCGACCGAGAGCAGAGTGGAAATGCAGGTAACGCGTAGCTCAACTGATTTATTATGGCAGCAATGGTGTGCTGTACAAGGTAACAAGTACGTTTGCGTGGCCCTGCTAAACATCAATCCCTGAACGAACACAGTTACGTGAAGTACATTCACGTGAACCAATTAAATCACATTCGCTTACGCTTGGTAACTGTACTCTTAAACAGTCTTGAAGCGTCAAATTTAGTACACCTGATTTTTTGACAGTTTGCAGTTTCTTTGCAAAATCAGTAACATTAAAAAGTTGAAAATTAATCGCCTAATAACGAGACATTTCCTTAGCTAATTAGGAACCGAATACTTTGCCAGCAGCAAATCCTGCAGCAAATTTTCTCACAAGTCGACGAATCTTTTTTGACGCATAACAATCTGAGATTACTAAAAGGTAGAATCAGGTTACGAAATTCACTGCATTAGGATCGTGCCTGTAAGTGGTTAAAATCACAAGATGGTAAGCATGCATAAGAAGAAGCGCGGGTTTTTCAGCACTATAATTAGTAGGTAGGTGTGAAGCATGTCCGACTCCAACTCATCCATGCAAACAACCGACTTCTAATTGTACCATGCCTTTTAAAGTGCACTTGGTATTTTGGTCTGTTTGCCAAATCGGTAAAATCCACTTCCTCCCCTCTTAGCAAGTCAGAATTTGCGAGGGAAAAGCCAAGATGATCTGGAGAAGAAGAAGAAGAAGAAGAAGAAGAAGAAGAAGTAATCGTCTGTTTTAAGAACCAAATTGAATGGAAATTTTTTGACCGTGATCAAATGTATACATGAATGTTTGCGAAGATGCAGATACTTAGAGCCAATTCTCACTTTCCAGGCTTTAAGTGACAGCAAGCGCCGTCCTTTGTTTTGATATCTTAATTTTACACCCTAAGTTCCCCATTTTGAAAGTGTGGATTACCTGAGCCGCACCAAATTTCCCAAATGTAATGCTTCAGACTTCAGAGAGGTCGAATTTGAGAGTAAAACGGTGCTTGATAAAATCGCTTTTTGCCGGCTTAGATGCGCATGTGATATCAAGGATCGGAGAGACATGGGGGTCTGATTACATGGAAAGCTTACTCTATCACGGTCGGTTAATTTTACATTACTCAAACTTACCAGTTGATGCGCGCAATCAGTTGAAATTTATGTGCTGCTAAAAGCGTCCAGATAAGTGACTTGATTTTTATTGCAAATGTGATTTTGCGCTATAATTAAAACAACTCAGTGAAGATTTAAAAGACCAAAATATGATTCGTGTAATTCAGACTTAACGTTTTCATTGGATCAACTTTCATTTTGATTATTTTGGCCATTTGTAAATGACTTTTCCGATTCATGAAAAGCCGCAGTTTTCGACCCCAGAAGTAGTCAGCTTCGTCAGTTATTACCATTGGATGCGACTGCCTCTCTCTTTAAAAACGCTGAAATTGACATTCCTTAGTACAGTTACTAAAATGTGCAACAATTGCCTAGGTCTTGGTAAGCAGGACGGCGTCTAATTAATGGCCTCCAGGATATGTGTTGGTATCGAAAGGGACAGGTGTGTATTTCACAGCAGCAAATTTCGCACGTGTTGAAATTAATCTCGTGTTCGCAGGCCACGTCCCTCCTTTTATGAAATCCTTTCTACGACCCGTGAGCGAAGACGATATCCCCAAACTTGTTCTAAAAATAGTTGCTGTTTTACTGACTATTCGTCGCATAAAATCTCGCTTGGCGAGTTTCTGTGTCAAATGTTTAACTCAAAGGAGTTGGTGTTGTCGTAAAATAGATGAACTGTCGAAGCGTTAATCCTGTTTGTGCCATGCAAACTATGGATATTCAACTTCAACCAGTCTGTCAAATCGGTCTAAGGGGAAATATTACTAATATACAATTTTACAGGCACTGTATCAAATCAGGAACTAAACAACTGCACCGTATACTTCAGGCCAACAACTAGTTAATGTGATGAAATAAGACAAGAATTTAGAAAAAGGCATAAAAATTCGGCCAAAAGAAACGAGATGAGAGCGTTTTAGTACTTGATAGAAACGAACTTACCGGTGAAGTTTGACGTTTCTAACAAAAGGTCAAAACCAAGTGGTTTCTTTGCAGAGCATTCGGTATTGATTTAAAATACCGTTTTGTGAAGCTGAGGTGGTGGCATATTCATCCTTATCGTGAGTTGGCAGAGTGCAGAATGCTGAGACAATACCAATGAATTAAATGAACTCAAGTCATTCTAGAGGCGTATTGATAATTCCGAAGTTGGAATGAGATTAGTTTATTAGTTGAAATTGGTCTTTTTCGCACAATGCACACTGCTTGTGGCTGTTTACTTAAACAAACAAATTTTCATGGACGTAAACTAATAATCAATATTTACTAGTTCAGGTATTGGTAATGAATGGCGCTGCGATATGAGCAAAGTGCACGTAGGCGAAGTTAGATTCGCGCTTGAAACACGAGCGAAAAATGTCTCTATGGTTACCGGCTCACATAAATCTAACATGCTGCATAATGCAAGGAAACATTATAGGGTCACTTAATTTTATGCGCCTCACCAACAGCCACCTTCATTTTCAGCACCAAATTCAGTAATCTTTGCAGGCTTATTACGGGCTTATTCTGATGTGTATGAGTCCTACTTCACTTGAATGACTGATTCTACCTTGTAGGCTCATCTGAGCTGACTAGCATTTGCGTCAGTTATATTGTTACTCACGGCCTCACTTGAGTTAAAAACAACTTCAGAGGAAGTGAGTTTTAAGCGGCCAAAACGGTGTGTGGTTATGAGGAATTGGAACGATTTGATCTAACCGCTCCCTGAAACTAAAACCGGTTGTTAAGCCGTAAGCTAGGTACTTACACTGGTGAGGCCGAAGACAATTAACCGAGCACTGCATGACTAACAGCCTTCAAAAGACATACTAATGAAAGACGCATTGGTTAATTCGAAGGAGGCAAGCTTTGGCACGTGTAAGACTGCACACTTATATCAGACATATGTAACGAACACCGTACAACGTGTAAGAGTAAGAAATAAGCTAACACTTTGAAATATTTTTTCGAATTTTCCGGCAAGTCTTATTCTCTTCGAATACCCATTTCACTCATGTTAAGGGTTTCGAAAGCGATGGTGACAAGAATGGCAACGATAAGCCAACTCAAAAAAACCAAAGCGGCACCAAGAATAGAATTTGACGTGAGCTGCATGTCAAGTGATATGTAAGCTGTATCGGTGGCTATTATATGAAACAGAAATAAGTCAGACGGAGATAAATTTCTGTCAGTGCCCAAGACCAATTCGGCAGTGTTGATAAGAATGCGACCTCTGTCGAGTTAGAAGCGCCGATGCAAGCGAATGGCCAAACGCAGTCTGGATAAAAGTGATCAAAGGCATTGCGTGGAAAAGGCAAAAGAGGTTGAGTAAATACCTTACGGGCATGGTTTTGACATTTGGCCGACTTTTGCAACGAAAAGGAAGGGCTCACAAGAGTCACCATTAAAGCATCGTAGAAAGTCTATTATTGCTACAGGCCTTCGAATTTTCAAAAAGCCATAATGATGAATCCTTGTCTTTGTGGTGCTCCAGTTCATTTACCTCTAGATGTGAGACATGCTTACAAAATATAGCAAATCTGACCATATTTGCACGCCTAGGGGACTGCCATGTGCATTTTTGCAGTGGTTAAAAAACGGAGTAGTAATAATGAGCATAGAAATTTAAATAATAGAAAGCATTCTTCGGTTACTTTTACTTTACACCATGACAAAAAATAGGATTTCATTTATCTTGTCTGATATTCTTGAATTTTACGCCTTTTTCTCCTCATGTTTAAAATGATCTCTGTCATTTTTCAAATCACGCTTTTTATAAATCGGACTTAAATGTTGACTTCAGAAGATACAATTTTAAATATTTCGCTTGTAGCTCATCACTATTCGTCTCCAAACAAAAAAGATGTTGGGCAATCACACAGTATTTATTCCATTAGTGTACAGTTACCAAAAAAATTTAAAGATTCCGCAAAGCACCGCAGATAATTATTTTAATGTGCAATTCCCTCGCTATTCGAACTGAATTTGAGGCATCACCAAACGTTGCCTGAATGTGCAATGGATGTGAATTTATTTGTTCCAAAATTCAACACAAATCACGCAGATAACCAACATTGACATCATGTTTATGCGTGTTTTTTAAATCGATGATTGGATTATTAGACACGCGCTAAGAATGTAGAAATTAAACTTAGGATCAAGTTTCACTAGATGCTGCCATTTGAGAAAAATAATCAGACCAAAAATGAACGTCAATTTGCTCACCAATAAAAATTAGTAATAAGCGAATGAATACTTTCTATTGAAAACCATTAAAAATGACGGTCTATTTATTTGACCAGAGCTCAGATTATTTTTCAGTTAGGTGTGACGTTTTCCATAAACATAACAGGCCTCTGAGGGTGCTCTCATTCTTAAAGGAGGATTTCAGTGGCGATTCGAGGTGTGAGAAAATTCAGGCGCTAATCTCACCAAAGTGTGTTGGGAATGAAGTAGCCGTTGTCTCTTTATTTCAATAAATGTGATGTACTTTTGCTGATACTCGTCTGGCTAGTTGAAAATGAGTTGAGTGTAAAAGTGGGCCATACAGAGACGACGTCCAGGGATGTAGTCATTTAAAGCCTAGACTACAGGGACTCTTATCGTATTCTGCTGAATAATTGGTCTGTCACATTATCAACGTTCAAATAGTGAGTCTGGAGTTTTAATGCGCTCTTGTAACATTGCAAGGCAATTTGGAACAAGAGCGTGTGAACATGATCGAGGCAGGCAACAATAACAAGGCCTTATATGTTCTGAATCGTAGTTAATGTATTGGGTCTTTTGGTCACACAACTCTGCAAGAAAGTCAGATTACATGGACTCCTACATTAGCATCACGGAGAGATTTGTCACTAGAGTTGGGAGTTGAAAGTGTCAGTCATAATTCCTGACTTAGTTTGTCTTGGAGATGAGTGACACATTTAAACTTCTAACTTACAGACATTGCATTCACATCAGGTTTCAATGAAAAACTACAAATTCAGTGTATGGCTGTAACGTAAGATTAACTAACCCTTACACATGTTTGTAAATTCTGGCCCTTAAAGTGAGTTTTTAGCAAAATGTCATTATTATTTAGCAGCACCGAGGACCCGCATCATTCGAAGTAGAAACAAAGTGGATAATATAGAGGTTTAAATCACACCATTTATAAATATTTACAACAGATTTCTCATATGTATATGCGTTTGTACGGAAAAAGAAAAACAACCAACAATGTGTTTGCGTTCCCAGATCACTTGATGATTTGCGATAAAGAGAACACCCCGAAGGGCAGTGGGCTTAATGTCTTTGCATCGCAGCATCGGCAGTTGGGGATAACCGGGCGATAAGAATTCTAAACAAGAACAGAAACATTCAACAGCTCGATAGCCACAAAACTTTTTTTGACTTTAAAAAACTTACTGTTAACAGGATTTGAAGTTTTAGTACTCTCAGTTAGCGATTTAGAAGTCAGGACGCATTTTAAGAGGATCTGACGGGTCATACCTCTCTGACCTGGAAACTACAGATAAATTTTGTGTAACATTTACCATTTTATTTCTTTGTAACCCTTTGTTCTTCCATTTGAAATCTGTTCAGCAGATAACACGTAAACTTCGTTATGTTCCGTATCTTCGTTGTTGTTTTTCTAGCCGGCGTGTCTGCCTGCTAGGATTTAAGCCGCTACTGTTATTTACAGTAAGAAATTCGAAAAAAAAATTAAGAATGCCACTAATTCTAGTAATATAAGTTTCTCCTATATTTTGCCATTAAAATCGCTAGCGTGCATGTTCTTTAGTGAATAAGAATAACGAGTTTTTGATTATCAGTGAGTCTGTTTCCGATTGCTTACTGTGACAGTGCACGCCTTATCAGCGGTTTGATCCACAACAAGGCGGCATTAATCAAATTAGTTCGATTATCCCGAGGAAAACTTACTTGGATTCGCGTAAACATTTGTGCATTGGAACTTGTTTTCAGTGGAGTTCTCCTAATGGGAAGTCGGTTATAACATTTGCCAAAACAACTTTATAATTGTCAATAATTGTGAGTTGTTTTAAAATTTACACAGCAAAATTACTTCAAGCTAACTGAAATACTTCTCTTTCCCACGTCAACCTTAGACCTTACCGAGAGATGTTGAACATGGTCTAATCACCTGAACGGCTAAGCGTCAACAGAGTTGGGTTGGTTCGGGTGATGTTAGGGTCTTTACGCTCCCACAGTGCGTGTCCCAAATTGGCAATTTTTTACAAGCGAAAACTAGGAGTCGATGATCGATGGGTCAATGTGTTTTTAGGAATTCCACATAGGAGCACTGTCTTCTAATTAATCGACCACTGCAAGTACTATAATTAAAGCTTTTTACCTGATAGAAAATTGATATTGTATGGGTATATTTTAAGCCGACCGTGTAAAATATTTTCCTGTCACAGACTAGGGTACACTTCAGAATCTCGAGAGTATTTAGGATTTTGTAGAGTATTGACTAGAGCGCTGTTTGACAAACCCTGGAGAGTATTCCGTGTAATTGTTCTCACCTAATCTCCCCCTGCATCTCTGCTCCCAGTCGAGTCTTCGGCAAAAGATTTGGAAAAGTGTTTCCTAAAGAACTTGACAATTTCTCTCTTCGCGGTTTCTTTATTGAGGCGGGAGGAGCCGTCGCAGCCACTGCAGTTGCCGCCGCCGCTGGCACTCCCGAAACCAGCCATGTTGACTGCAATTTTCCGACTGGTCCCCCAAAGTTCGTTGGTCGGCGGTCGTTTCGGTCGTTGACCTTTGGCGTTTTCGAGCTCGTGTAGATGCGTGATGATGGTGAGCAGGAGTTCGGGTATTTTGTGGTCCAGAACGGCGGATACTTCGAGAAATTTGGCCTTTTGAGAAGCAGCGAACTGGCAGCCCTCTACAAAGAGAACGAGTCACTATTAAGTTTACTTTTGATAACTGCGCTTTCGGATGAATGAAAGCAGCACGTCACTAATGATCTCAGCCTTTGCAGAGGATTTCTGGTTGAAACCGCGGGAGAAAGTGGCAGAGAGTGAAGAAGAATCTAGCGACTGGTGAAACGAATATGCAGGAGCTGATGTCGAACATAGAGGCAACACAAAGCAGCTAAGTTAACATTAAAGTCTACGTTTGATTCCTTATTGTGTAAAATCAACATTCGAGGCTACAGCAAACTTTTCTTTGTCTCACTAAGGAATTTATCCAAACGCCTTCAGAATATTCATTCCTTCTGTGATTTCTCCTTTCAGGTGGCTCGGCACAGAGCTAATTTAAATTAAGAAGGTTTGTGCTTTTGAAGAATATTTCTTTTAGTTTTTTTAACACGCGCGTCCTTCTCGGGCTTTTAGCAAGAAGGAAAAGGCTCGAGAGTTTTCAGTCGAACTTAGCATTCGTGCTGCGACATAGGCACTCGGGGTCAAAGTATTATTTACAACGAATCAACTCAAGTTTCTTGGCTTAGGTAGAGGGATCGATTTGAAATCTTTGTGTAGAAAGCGTGAGATTGTGTTGTCGTGTGAATAAATAACAGTCATCAGCCAAGGATTATCGTGATGCTTGCTGGTCACAAGTGTACGACACTCTTCTGTGATGCCAACAGTGTAACTAGGGGATTAAATATAAGAAGGAAGTATTCAGAGGGATAAGGCAGTCTACGTTCAGCACATAACATTTTGAAGATGTGAAGAAAGCAACAAGTTACCTCTTTTATTCATTGTAAGTCAAGAGCATTAGAGCACAAAAGTACTAAAGCCCGGTGAAATGCACCAGAAAAATTAAGCAAATGTCCTACTTCCAGTGAGGTAAGAAAGAAAGCTGTGGCTTTAACTAAGATGTACTGAAATAAAATCCTTTTTTGTTTTAGAGTACTGCTAATTTTTTTTAATACTACAGTCTGCACTATGGTAGGATTTGGAACAAAATCTTTTGAACTAAATGCGTTCTTAAAATTCAGGTCTGTTAAACGTAAGAGCGATCTCTGATTTATATTTTTGTGCATGCGATGGTGTCTTCTTCAGCCTAAAATATTTTCTGATTGCAAATTTACATGAAAGCCCTCCGAAGGGTTGCTGCACCTGCACGTAATCACTCCCCTTACAAAATGTGAACTTCACGCGACTTCCCTTTAAATATTCTCTTGTCAACCGTTTGAGTCATGTGACCAGTAAAATAAAAAAAAATGGTTCATATTTTTACAGCTTTCCATAAATTTAGTCGTCTTTTATTCCCGTTGTGGAAAATGTTCTTTGAAGTAGCGTGGTGAGTTTCAGAGTTGCGTCATAATCAGGCATCATAAAAGGATGTCGCCTAAATGATGTAACGCCGGGTGTTGAATTCCTCACCACCCGAAGTTGGCTTAACTGCAAGTGCCACGTCGACGGTTTGGCCTTTGGCATTTGGCTTTCTAAGCTATTCTTGGCCCCCAAAAGCTTACCGAACACGTGAAACTGCAAATTAGCCGGAGTAGGCGTCATTTATGTCGAGTGGTCTATATTTAAGTCCTCGTCTTCGTGGTGCTGGCCAATCGGCAAAAATAACCTTATAGACTCATTATAAGCTTAAATTGTTGAAACCCTGACTGTGACCGCCAGATGCGTGAGTCCAAATCCACAGTGTGCCTTTTACCCATTCCGTGTCAGTGTTAACTGTACGTCGTAATAACCAGATCTTGGCAACCCTGCACCGGGTACAGATGCCATTAGTCCAAGTTCTAATCGTCATACGTACAATGTTGAAGGGGCAGTCTTGTCTACCTTAGCCTATTTACTGCCTAATTAGCCTTTCGCTGAATCAAAACCCCATCACATTTAATCAGTGCCAATCTACACGAAAGCATCTTATTGCTATCGCCTGGCAAAAATGCAGGCAGGCTAGGTAATTTAATTAAATGACAGAATAAGCTCATGCACAAGAGTTTTCAAGCACCAATGCAATTTGCCTGTCCAAGTCCCCACTTATGAGCATCTGTGTTTTTGCTAACCGTCATGTTTGTAATACCTAAGGTGCATTCTTTCCCACTGTCACTTACCTACTAATGACACTTTCCTGCAATTTAGCTTCCAGATTCAAGTTTATATAATCTCAAAATCATGGTTGTTTAGTATCAATCTAATATGAAAAGGACATCTTCATGAAAAGCACACGCAAGCTAGGTAATTAACTCTTAGTTAAGTTAATTTCCTGACATCATATACCCATACAGTGTCCGAATATGTTACTGACGAAATTTTAGGGCACTTCAACCATAGACGCCTAACAATGTCTTGCACATACAATTTCTCATTCGACCCCGCACTGCTCTGCGTATCAAAGCATAAACGTAGCGCCTTCATAGCAAACGTAAAGTAAACTGACCCTCGGCCATGACCTCGCGTCCTCGAACAAGGTCGAATTTGTTGCCAACCAGAATGAAGCCAGCTGGTGGGAGGGAATTCTCCTGAATGCTGTCACGGAGGGCAAGGAGAACGCGCTTGGCAAATCCGAAGGTCGATTCATCGTCGATGGCGTACACCACCACGTAGGCATCTACGCACTCCTGGATCTCGATATTCTGCACAAAAGGAAGCAAACACGTGCTCTGCGCTCTGTGTGCAAAGACCGAATGACCTGTGCTTTCATTAGATCACCCACAACATTGTGACTAACAAGATTGAACTTTTTAGCTTGGTAGAATGTAAGGAACAGTTTTCAGCGTTGTTTAGAAAACCAAAAAATAAGTACAGGAGACTAGATTTTCTATTTTTCTTTCTATTCCTGGTTTGTCAAATATGCCCATTTTCGTAAACGCGGAGGGAATAACTTTAGAGCAGACTTACCAAAGTAGTGGATTTGTCATTGTGAAAATTTATTAAAACAACTCAATGTTACCAAGGCAAATTTCGAGTGAATAAGGCTTTACGCTTATCAACATTTTAACGTGAATAGGTTTCGTACTGGAGTAAAAGTATGTGCAAAATCAATGCTGCTTGCCTTCCATAAGTCGAGTCCTGTGAGCACAAACAATGTGGGCTTTACACACAGTGAAAAGTTGTGTACATTATAAGGCGGCAGAAATCTTCTCCACACTAACTTGTTACTCATAACAATGTTAACCACACTGCACTAGGAATAAGTAAGCCCATTACACTTCAGGCTGTTACCGAAGGGTTGAGGATTACGGAGGTCTTCAAGATGAGAGGTTAAGTTTGGTAACATGTAGTATCAAATATTCTTCACGCACTTGAGATATTAAGTAAAGTAGCGTATTTTTTGGCTCCAAATGTTTGTTTCCTATTTAAAACTAAGTTAGAGATCAAATTTTCATTATAAGTATCATTTTTAATCAGAATTGAATCCACATAGACTCCTATTTCTGTTTCCAAGCATGTTGCATACCTTGACTTCCTATTTTATGGCAACTGCAAGGTTTCTCTAACACGAAATTACTAAGATGTCTTCCATTCCAGCTAATTTGGTAGCCCAAAATATTTTCTCCGAGAACGAAACAGGCAACTTTCGGAAAGACAAGGCTCATGGGAATACGACAAGTGCTTGGGGGATTTCGCATTTTGACTTCCTAACGTTTTGCAGCACGTGTTGAGCGACAAGTGGTCTAACGATGACATCGCAAAAATAGTGCCGAATCTAGGAGTTTTAAAAAGATTTCAACATTGATTTGTGTGAGCTATTTGTAGTGCTTCTCCGCAGTTACCGTTTGCCCACACGGAATAAGTTCGGGAACAGTTGTTCTTCTGCGATCTTTCTAGCAGGCTGATTACAATGCTTCCATTGGATGCCCATCAGCCTGTGTGTCCTAGATTCTGCTCATGTAGTTTCTCGTTTCTAGCTGCTTCTGCGTCTTGTAATGTTGTTACACACAAAACTAGGTTTTCTATCCAGCAATGAAATGATCAAGCAAAGGTTCATTTCATAGTTGCCGTCATTTTCGTCAAAATATGCGGCACTCAAATATTAGGTTTCGAAGCGTATTCAGATTGCTCTAAACGACGAAATGGAGTTGAACTGGCACCGTTAAGGCTCCCCACAAAATATTCATGTAATAAATCAGGGATCAAGACATCTTCAATTACCTAAGGCTGGTTAGACCAAGGGGTGCCGTATAGGCTGAAGCCACCATTTGGAAATCGACTAAAGCACTCTTACCTGTCCATTTCGAATTGACATCCTGAATATTAAGCTGCCACTGCAACCCTTACTTCTTTTTTTAAACTCATATAATGACATGTCAGATGTGAAGCTTATCATTCTTAGTTTTAAATATTAACCCTGCGCACCGTTTATTTTGACTGACGACGCATTAAGGTAACTGGCAGTTAGGAATATGATGATGAAAGGCTCATGCTCCATTAATAATAAAAATCAGACACAAATGTTCGAAATTACCTAATCGAATTTCCAATTTTCATAAACACATTTGACGCTATCCTGAAGCCAATTGTAAAATCGTCTTGAAGGAAATCATTGGGCGTTATGCGTCTAAATCGATATTTAATCTTGGCCGGCATTTATTGGCAGGCTTTACTTATGATACCCTAAGACGCGATTGAAGTTGTACATTGATGAGAGTTTGGACAACAAATTGCGAGCTGAGAAAGAACCAATCACTCCTGAACAACAGTAACAGGTGCGTTGGACGTCGCGTTCTTTTGAATCGGTAAACAGTCGGGCATCCGTATGGGAGGGGGAATTCAAGTACTTCGCATTAATTCAAACGGAACCTCGTAAAAAAATATTTTGCTGGTCACTGGAGCTTTCGCGCTTTTTGTCGCATTGTCCTTCGGCAGCGGACCAAGTCCAGCCTAGTGGTACACAGAACGTACCATTTAATATATAGTGTGAAGGCCGAGACAACGCTTGTAATGGAAATCTTATGTGGATAGAGTAAATTTTTTTGCCTCATATTTATATTTACTGATGCTAGTCCGTTAAAATATTGTTTAAAGTTTTGTAAAACGTAAAAATATTAGGGGTTTTCTTGTGAAAGAAGCGTCAATATAGACTGAATATTAGAGATAGGTTTACCCGTTTTAAAGTTATCCTTTTTTTAAGAAGCTTGACAAATGCAAACCTGCAATGCCAGGTGTGCGAGAGGGAATTGTTTAAAATTGCAGAACGAAACTTTTTCCCTTAGATTGAGGGAGGAACAGCAGATTAATTTTTCATGGCCGGTCAGGAGTTGTTGCATTTGTACAATTCTGTTCTGGCACAGGTACTTGAAAATGCAGATTTATTGGCTTAAAACGATGGGCCACATCCCGACTCCCGTCGAACTAAGTCAACTACAGAGAAGCATACAAATAATCTCGGTTTGCGTAAGAAGCAAATCGCGTGTGATTTTGTTTGCATCTGTTAGCTTTAAGTCGATTTTTCTATGGATTGTAACAGCATTTTCGACTAGTTTTGATTTGTATTGACACGAGAACAAGGAAGTTCTTCATGTGCATAAAGAGGGAATTTAAGTTGATGGCGTTTGCTTGCTTAACAGAATGCGCGCATCAAAATTCATTTGAGAAGTTCCCTTACGGGGATGTCTACCAAAGCACCCGAAGTTAATGGTGGCCAAATCAAGGCCATAAATTAGTCGATTTACGCACCCATTGCTATGTGAAATACTGCGGAGGCTCAATTGATCACACACACACACATCAACCGAAAATCGCTCCAAGTGTCCTGGACGTGGTAACAAGCTCGATATTTTTTGAGTTCCTCGTGAATCGGAGGAAATACACTTAGTACGATGGGTCAAGATTTAAAACACGCTTCTCAAGCACCACGCTGAAAGGACTCATCACAAATAGTAATGAAAAAAATCCCATACAATGGCATAAGTAAAGAACGATTATGGTTCAAGAGTGAGTAAGCAATCCATTGGAGCATTGTATCGATTAGCGTGATCAAACTGCCAGTTTATTTGGTGCTGGACATTTTAAGCTACCTTCAAGGAACAGTACAATCGCTTAAGATGAATACTACTAACAACCAAGGTAATTGGAGAAAGTGGCCAAAGTTAAATGGCCAGAGCAGGCGCGTCACGAAAAGATTGCAGTTCATAGCGTAAGTTGCAAGGTCCCACACATTTTGCATGGCCCGGGGAAGTTGCTGGAGCTGGACTGGGAAGCGATGCCGCATACCCCTCACGTCCCTCACCCCGAACTATGACAATACGACTTGTGGTGGAAATTGCAAAAGTTCAAATTTAATTCATGTAGAAAAATTGAAATCTCTCCAGGTGGGATTTTTTTGCATGGAGTCATAAAACTACCAGAAAAATGACACAAATTTATCGGGATTTTGAACTCTTCTTATTTGTTCGATTTCCCTCTGTTGTTGACCGACACGTTTTACTTTACGCTTGGAAAAAGAACTCGCTTTCCAGCGAACTCTTTACAACATGAATTTAAGTGAGCCAGGCCGTTGCCATGAATAAGCAACTTACGAGGGTTCTCGGTTGTCCTTCTACCCGTGTGAAATCAAACCTCAATTTTGTGCCATTTTAGTACCACGATGCAAACCACTTTGATTCGCCAATGCTTACAGACCACATTGTAGAGACAGAGTTAAACTTTTTGTTGCCTTTCATTAACTAGTTGGAGTACCGCCTATCCGACACTGACAGGTTACATCCCCACCCAGTGATTTAATTTACAATCGGGCAAAAAATTAGTTAAAATAATGCCGAATTAGAAAGATAGTTTTGTGCGAAACTAAGTCAAGTCACATAAGGCCACAAATTCTCATTGAATCCAGAAAGCATGCAACTCTAGTCCTAGAGGAGCCAATATGCTGTTTTAGTCTTTGTACCAACAATGTGGTCAACCGCTTTCTGGTCTACGGAATATTACAACCACTTGGTTTCACTTTAGGATGCAAAAACTCCATAGCATGCATTTTTTGTTCAATTGCGCACAAGTACTAGCACCTGCAGTGAATGACGCAGTTTATTTACTAAATTTTGGGTTACACACAATTCTAAAATTTAATAAAAGCAACTGGTTGCCTCAAGCTCTTGGTTTTTATTGGCCCGTATTTTACTAATTGAAAATCATTCATAAACGAGATCAGTATGTTTTGGGCCCAACGCCGGGGCCACTAGAGTACACAGGCATGCATTTATGCAACATTTGACATTGTCCGTTTGAAAAAAAGCCTTCCATTGGTTGTTCCTGTCATTTTGAAAAGGCGGAACATTCTAATGGATTAATTTAGGGATTTGGCGATAATAAGACCTTGGCTTGATAATATTTGCATGACTTCCTTGTCCAAGCCGGACATCTAATTCAAACTAAGAAGGTTCATGACAACTTCATAGGCTAACTTCGATCGCATACAAATAACTTTGCTGGGATCAACATTGAACCACGCGGATACTGCAGCTACCAACATCGATTCGAGAGCGGTTACCTATTTTCGCTTATTTAAATGCAGCACTTTGCTGTACGGGTGATTCAGTTAAAATGGTGCAGACGCAATTAGTTGCACCCGTTTATAGGTTCGCGTCGACATTGGATCACTTTGATAAACATGGATCTACACGAATTTGAACACAGCACATTTGATTAACCAGGTAGTGTGTGGGCTCGTGAACACGCTGGTATGATGTTTAGGTAATTGGACTGGACGTGAATAACAACTTAACGATTTCGCCTAGGTTAAAAACACTGAATATCCAAAACGAGTTAAATGAATGAAAGCCCTCTTCAACCAAGTCCCTAAACCACGCCTTGTTTATCTCTTGACTCAGCTAACAGGCTATGACTGCACTTAGAGCCCTTAATCAAGCAATACGGAGAACCCCGGGGTAAACGATACTACACTCACTTTCGTTAATTTCTCATTTTTAATGCACGTGATTTATTTCGGGGGGATCGTTCTTTCCATTCCCTAATTAGTAGCTATGTTTTGAATTAAAAGACAAATTAAACCAATTCAATTAGGCAAAAATACACAGGCGCACCTATGGCTTGGTTCAAAGGCAGCTACGGTTTTAGATTGGGTGCAATCGAAAGGAGTTAGTGCAATTATGAAAATTACTAAAAGACCTACAACAGACTGTTCATTCAGTTAAAAGTGATGCGAGATTTGAATCGCCATATTTGATACCAAACAGATCACGTATACATGATGTTATGCCTGAATAATGAGCTAGGTTATGAATTCAAGCCAGTTTTTGAAAGAAGCGGCCCCCTTGTACACTAGCAATGATTAATGTTCAGTAGCCGTTTCAAATGGGTGCGTCCTATTGCAAGCGTTTTTTATGCTAAAAAACTCCACTGTAATGTAAAGTAGACAGGCCTTGTTTAGCACGACAAACTTTATGATACCAGAGTCCTGAAGTCGAAGCCTCAACTGAGTGGTTTAGATTTATATGCCGTATTACTAGGCAGACTACACTGAACTATGCTATCCACTTTGCGCGTTTACTACTACTGAATGAACCGCGCAAGTTCTAATTTTTCAAACCATCTCAACTGCGATGAATGACGTTGAATGCTAAGATCCTAACAATGCCTGCCTATCATGTTAAACATTTCACAAAAACACACTTTTTCTGGGGAGAAAAGGAGGGGAACCTAGACGTTGAAATGTTTCATAATTGTAATTGCGTTTTTATTGGATTTGGATTAAATTGGCAGGCATTTTGTATCCGATATCCCGAAATGGTATGCAATATATTGTGACATGCAAACATGCGAAATCCCACCCACCGAACGTTTAGTTTCAAATTACTGCTTAAATCGTCGCCAAACTCACCATTGAATCCTCCGCAGAGTAAATGACTGTCTCGGAGAAGCCAACTTTGAAGATCTTTCCGTTTAAGGTCGCCTTCACCGAGAGTGCTTGAAATTCGTCGTCATTGTCTTCATTAAAGTCTACATAAATAAGGTAAAAATTTTTGTGTAATTTGATTGCTGGTTCACCCAATATCCACCGATTTCTTGTGCCCAAACACAATACCAAAACCCATTTTATCCTCGCATATTTAAACCCTCTGTCACTGTCGCACACAGCCTCGTCAAGCAATAAATTGATATCAATAGTAGGCCTACAGCAAATAGAAACGTCAAAACTTCATAAGTTTTTTCTCAGCAGCGATTGTTTGCAGTTTCAATCACCAACCTGGCTAGAGGTATTCAAAAGGTGCTAAAACTGAAGTTTACTAGACAATTTACCCGATAAACTTACAGCAAACGGACGCTTACGAAAGTGAAACGCCTATGCGTCGTGCCACCTTTCAAGGCCATTGTTTGATGTTTCAAAAGGCATAAGTGTCTGCAAAATGCACCACCCAGACAACTTTTTGTTTTTCCAGAGAAGAAGAAAAAGTCCCAAAGTAATAACTTTGGTACAATTTGCAATCTCATTGCTAAATCATGCTTTACTGAAATCTGCTCCAGTAACATTCCCAAAACGGTATTCTGATTCTTAGCGTAGTTATGTAGAAGGTCAAAATGCCGGAATGAGGATTTACTAAATACGTCCCGAACGACTGAAAGTGTCATGAGAAGGTCAATGAAAAAGTGGTCGCACACAACACAGCATTAATTAAAAGATTGCATTGTATTTCGCCAAGTGTGGTGAGGTTGCCTTACATGGAATGACCACCAATGAGTTTCCGTCAACTTGGCATCATAAAAAAAGCGGTGTGACTATTAAACTGGGGATGACTATGCTGAGTCCTAATAGCTAAAGCGAGTCATGTAACGGACGAGCGTTGTTTCATTGGTAGTCGGTTGTTGCATCGAGTTAGTGAAATACAAATTTTTTTGGCTTTCGCCTTATCACGTTTTCTAGATCGTATTTTATGCAAGTGAAATCCTGTTATTATCAACAGAAAAACTGACTCAAATGTTAACTTATAAATGCATAAAAATATCTTAATACGTATGCGATGAAGTCAGTGTCCTGAATCAGATGAATAAGTCACAAGAATTGCCTCCGTGACTAGCGAAATTTGTGTTTCTGGTGACAGGTTTCGGACTACCATCAAAGATCTGGCAATCAGTCATCTTGTCCTACCGTAGTTCAATAGATCATTACTAAAAATTCACTTTTAAATGTTAGATTATTTAAACAGACTATAAAAGTTGTTAATATAAAAATATTCCCTTTGTAGTTGAATTGCGATAGCAACTGAAAAACAGGTGAGAAATCCCGTAATTAGTCATCCGATTAAATTTAAACAAATAAAAGACTTGAAGATAATAAGGTTTGTGAACTTAATTTTATAACCACAGACGTGTAATTAAGCTAAGCAGTCAAATCATTCCTTTGAAATGTGTCCAGTCCTGAAGCTGGCCGGTTAGGATTTCGCGGGGACAAGTCTGGGCTAGCGTAATGAGGTTGTTTATCACAGCTGTGACATCACTCCAGCAAGGACGCTTAACAGCCAAGTTCGCTACTTTGCCACTTTAATCTGGCCTCCATATAAGCCAGGTGACGGCAATAATTCAGTTTAAGGCCTGGCTGGACTGAAATTGAGCAGCTGATGCACCAATGTGCCTAGTGCCTTTGTCTGAGTTTTATGAAATTCCGGGCACTCATGAGTAGCCGCCTACAACTTATGGGCTTCCTTTTAGCGTAATTGGACTTATAACTACGACAGTCTTCGCTTGTCTTATAGCACAGTGCAATCAACTTGAATAAGACCTTCCCTTCCCTAATTACCTAACACGAGGTCTCGGACATTTGCATTTTAGATACTGTAGTACAACTTCTTCTTATGGCCCAAATTGTAGTTGTCACGTTTCATCTGCCAGGTAATGGAAAGCAATCAATGCAGCCACATTGGATGCATGGCAAGTTGGACGACGCCACAAAAACAGCACACTAGTCACTGCGCAGAGGAGATTTACGGTGTAAATTACCTCTAGTATTTATCCAATCTCAATTACACTTTTTTTGGAAGTCATCCACTTCTCCTTAGCAGTTTTTATTCAGTCACGGTAGACGTCACTGTCCTGTACGTAACCACGTTTCCCTATATTTTTTAAGAGCATAACTATTTCTCACCGAAGTCAGTGTCCATTACGTCGTAATGGCGGTCAGCATTTATTCATTTTTGCGCCTTAATGACAAGCCTTAGGCATGGTTTGTGCATATGAATTATGGAAAGCAACCAAGCCCCTTCTGCATCTCAAGAATGTTTTACCAAAGTAACTGGTGAAAACAAAAAAAAATTACCCAAAAATCAATCACATTTTGTGCATTTTGAATGTCAAATTGCACTCCGAAAGTTGACAATTTGATGACTTTAAAATCTGCGCTATAGCTACTTGGCCACTTCTTCAATAAATTCAATGCAGCGCTAGCAAACCACTAGGGAATGTAGGGGTAATGTAAACATACATTTATTTGGTGCACTGACACGTTGGTTCCAATTATTCTAGTTTTATGTTCAATATTTGAGTTTTCTAGTGGGTCAAGAGTTCCCACTTCCGAATTTTGTCATTTGTTCTTCTAAAAATTTAGTTGCTATTTCCCTTTGTTAATGGAAAAATCTAGCTACATTACCGTTGTTTCTTTGACATGGTGTCTCGTTTGGAAAAAATCACAGATTATTGTGTGGTTCCCAAGAACTGACTTGGCAGCATCAACGAACTTTTCCGTAATATACACATTTAAATTGCTATAATAACTAGTCGCTTTTCCAAGAGTGACCTTTTGAGACACAGCACTAACAGATCTCGTTGCATAAATCTACAGATGCAAATTAGTAGGAATTCTTTTGCATAAATACCGGTTTGAGCCCGAATCGTAGCTCTCTGCTACTCTTTGCATCGTTTATTCGAAATAACGCTATGTGTTGTCTCGGGACGAAAAATGGTTCAAACCGGATTAAGATGATCCGCTTAAATTCAACTTGTTATGCAGTTGCGTTCATATATCTGTTCCCACACAAAACGCAGACACTAATTCTCACTCCACACGTTAGACTTGTGTGTGTTTACGAACACACGGAACACGACACCTTGTCTGAAGTCTAAATAAACTGACTTCTTCCTCAGTTTGTTTTTTTTTAATTGAGCAGTCTGCAGTGTTTGCACTTCGTTATCTCAAGAACTGTTCAGTAACCTAGCTAATCAACTAATTATAATATTTGAAGTCATTTGACAGTAACTAGGGTAGGTTATTGTCGCTATGCTGAATACATATTTATAAGGCTTGGCAAATGGCCATAGTGTTGAATCGCTAATTTTTTTAAAAAACTAGCCACTACTTTTTTGTGCGATTCAATATTTGAAATGGGCAGGGCTATTTGGAAAGGACATGCGTATAATGAAATGAAATGAAGTTATTAGGCAGAAATTTAGAACCTATCAAGGCACAGTAACAAACCATATCAGTGACAAATTCACGTTTGATTGTAAAATTGAATTACGCCGTGCAAATCGAACCAGGACTTTCATGTGCTGCGATGTAAAAATACTCTTACCGTCGTTATTTCCGCCATTCAAATTTGCGAGCCTTTGGCAGATTGTTGATTTTCCAACTGAGGGCGACCCTACAATCTGCACCTTAAATTCCACCAGATCTGGGTCGTCAGCGTCTAGCGCCTCCTGTGAGATTGCCGCTCCGAGAGGAGACTGTCCACCCCCCGTGTGAATGTGGGGTGGTGGCTGGGGGATGATGGGTGTTTTCGCGGGTGAGTGCGAGGTCCGACCGCCCTGGGTCAAACTCACCGATGAATTGTGCCGTGAGGTATTGCCGGACATGCGTTTTGGCGTCAAATCCTCAATCACATCCTGATTGTAACCGGTGAGAGTCCTGCTAAAGGACCGCCGGTCGACAAGGTACTCGTCTGTACCTGATTCAAAACTACCCTCGTTTGGATGAAGCATGGAGTGACTTCGCATTCCGCGCATTCTTTGACGCTTCATCTGCGTCGTCTCCGCCGTGTATTTTGGGGTCACTTTACTGTTTGGAGAGTAGGAAATGCTGCAAAAGTAGTCAAAGTCATCTAGTGTTGATGCAACTGACTCCTTATCATCGTTGGAGACGGTGACAGTAAGGGGTAGGTGACGTCGAGTCTTTTTTGGTCCATTATTTGCACATGCATGTTGTTCACATTTTTCAATCGATTTTGTCGGTCTTGCTTGATGCCTCGAGTCCACATGGGCGTCCAGTAGAGGAGAAGGACGAGACGTCGAAGAGGAAGAGATTGTGGATTGTCGATAACGCTGTGGATTTGTTCGGAACCGATTTCCTGTAGAAGGAGGCCTTTGGCTCCACTGACTGCCCTCAGGGTACGTCGGAGAGCTCATATCTGTTCGTGATACGCTTATGAAATATTATTGTTGCTGGGAGTCGTGAATTCCACTCACATTTGCGTATTGTTTCAGCTAATGCAAAGATGAACAAGGCGCTAGTAATTAGGTGATTGGAGTAAAACCAGTCTCGTTTATTCTTCTTTAAGATAATTTGCTTCCAATCAAACCAATACCAGGACTGATGACAACGGTGTTTAAATGAGGAAGACGCCAGCTCCAACAGGACTTAAAGGTAATGAGGCTGTATATAATGTGCGCGCTTGCTGTACAGCCAATCAGTGGGCTGAAATGTTGCTGTGGTGGCCAATAGAAGAGAGCTGTTAAACCTACTCAATTCGCTTTGTGTCTATTTAAACATAAAGGTAAAATAAAATGTTGGCTGTGAGCAATAAAACTTTTCCTTTCAGGTTAACACAACGAGGCCCAATCTGTAGAGGCAGCCGTTCGAATTGGGAGAAGACATTTGTTAATAGATTATATGAATAGTAGAAGTATGATATGTTGCCTTAAATTTACTTAAGTAAATGGTTGTTTTAATGTTTGCAGTCAGTTTATAAACACGATCAAATAATCTGACTTAAAGTACACAGTTAAATTTGCAGAATATGGGACTTAGTTTTTTATCAGTTGCTATCTACACTTGAAAGGTGAGGTTTCAAAGGACAACGCGTTTATTTAGAAATATCTTAATGCAGTCAGGTGAAAGTTTAGTGGAAACAAATAAAGAACAAAGTGCCCTTCTTATTAAGCACCAATATTTTGATTATTTCAGCATAAATAGACCAAAATTTAATTGAATTAAACGATTCAAAACTGCAATCTCTAGCGGCTCGTCTTCAAAGTCTAACGCATAGCTGTAGAAAATGCCGAAAATGATGTATTTGTTGGTTTTGCTCAGTTGACTTCACATTATATGACCACAAAGATTGGTTGTATGTCTCGTCAAGTCAAAAATACTGCACGCGATGCCACGAACATGAGAGAGGGCTTGAGGTGATGAACGCTCGTCCCCCTATTCGCTCGCCAGAATTAGTTTTGTCGTAAGTTTTGTGTGCGTAGTTAATGAGCTTACAACGGCAGTCAGTAGAGAAAACTTAACTGATAGCAGTCTGTAGCTGTGATCCTGACTTGCAGTCAAACGCCTGAGCCTTGTATTAGTTCCTTTGTGGAACATTAAAAACGTGTTTGTGAGGGACGGCGATTGTTGTCGAGGCTCTGGCTTATTTTGGAGACAGTTCTGACTGCAAGAATAGGAATTATTTGCCATTAACCCGATAGGGCATATAGGTATTGTAAATTCATTTCCACAAGTCCAAACAAAGTCAATGGTTTAATTCATGTCTGAAAATAAGCGTTGAATTCGAAGAGTTCGGCAATGAATGGTAAAGAAAACTTAAAAACACTCTGGCGTTTCTCTCTTGTACTTTTGTAGGCGATCGGAAAGTTTGTTTGTAAGATTCTGAAAACCGTAAAGTGAAGGTCTGAAGTTAACAAACATTGCCATCGAGAAACTTCATGTGCAGAAAATAAAACAATTTGAAGGATGATGAAATAAATCAGTGTAACTTTAATCATTATTTTATATAATGTCCTATAATTAGAGGTGATAAACGAAATAGGGCAAGAACATGGCTAGGCTCTAAAGCACTCGAACAAAAGTAATCATGAGACGTTCTTGTTTATGTACGGAAAAAAATAATCAAGCTCTCGTATTTAAATTTTTGTCCCTAGCAAAAAATGTGGTAGTAAATAAATATACACACTGATTAACGTAAATGCTGATTAAGGTAAATGCAAATATTTTTTTTAAAAATCAAGGCTTTTTAAGCATGCCTCCTTTCAGTCGATTACGCAATCGTATTCGAATCTAACACTTCAGTTCACTGCCTGTCGAAAGTGCGTATTCTTTACTCGGTCAAATGTGATTGGCCAAGTCAACGTCCTAAGGAGTGTAAGTTCTGGCATCGCTGCGGGTTTCTTAATTATCTGTGGTCAGTAGTCTATCAGTAGGGAATGCAGAGCGATTCAAAAAGTACATAGAAATAGCTGAACTAAAATACATATCCCCTGAGCGAAGTCGACAGTTTAAGTCGACTACTCCTTGTGTGTTCAAGAATTCGGACAAAAGATCCCTTCTTTGACAAAATCGAGCCTTTATTTGCCTCAAATCAAGTCTGACAGACACAAGGAATGGTCTCGGGTTTCGCCACTAAAACTAAATCCCTAGGTAGAAAGCCGCTTGAGCGGGGTAACCAAATCGGTTCTCTCTGCGTTAGCCGTTGATGCTCGTGGATGTACTCATTAAAAGGCATGAGGGTTTATAACTGTGTAGTTGCGAACAATTAACCGGGACACATATTACACCGCTAAGCTGCATAAGCGAGATGCTGAGCGACACCTTTATAGCCGAAATAAAGGCCTTTAAAAATCTTCCATCCACAGTGAATGCAGCGTAGTGAGATGGGGCAGGCGAAAAGCCAAAACATCAGAAAGAACACAAATAGAGTTGCCTGCAACGCTGCAGAAAAAAACGTCAAAGGCTCCGAGTCCGAGGTTACGGAAGATGAAGTGACTTTCCTAACAGTTAAGTGTCACTGTTAACACCACCGAAAACAACTTGAAGTGTGCTTTTTGGAAGTTTCTTACCGACGCTATCAACATATCCTCATGAACACTTTGGATTCGTCTGTTGGCAAGCATTTTTGTCTCACTACAGCGCAAATTTAAAACCATATATTTAAGCTAAATAGGAATGCTATGCGGAACATTCCTTCTCTTTTTGGGGGTTTATTCATTTATTTATGAAATCGCCTGGATAAATTGCAGGTATTACCGAACATTTAATTGATCACAGGTATTTTGATAAAAGAATAATAATTGCATTTTCGTTCTTTTTGACAAAGATCCTTTCAGACCGACTTTGCCAACCAAAGTACCTTCAAATAAATTTAATTGCTTTGGTTCCGTCCGAAACCCTAAATTCATGTTTCTAACACCACACAGATTTGTTAATGCAGAAGGATAGAATATCTTAACTGCAATACCCTGCAACCCTCACACCCTATGAAATTGCAGATTTTGCAACAAGTACAGACGAAAATTTGGGTATCATTTGTACCTGGCGAATGTAAAAATTGGGATTCTTGTTCCCAAAATAGAATAGGGGAATTTACTCCGCGTTAAAAGCCACCACTTAAGGTTGGAAAGGGAGAAAGTAGTGCTGGTTTATTAGTCCAACATTAATTTTGGCAGATTCGGCTGGCGTATTTGAGATGTAAGTGATAACAATAATTTGTACAATGCTGGAGGTCCTATTCAACAACTAAAACTGCCTCGGCGGCAAATAGCAGTTTAAAATGGTTGATTTATTAAGGTTTAAAAAAACATACTACCCAGACCTGCGTGATTAAAATAGAGAACTGTTGAGGAATGCTTGCGTGTGCTTTCAGTTTCGTGTACACGTACATCAAAAGGAAGTTGATTTATCATCCTTAGCCATTGTGATCACATGTGTTGAATGCATGCAAACAAGACAATGCAAAGAGAATTCAAAAGTCAGGCAAGAAACACTTTTAAAACAAATGCTTTGTTTAAAACGTTCAAATAGGTGTGCGTTTTTGCAGTTGATTCTTTAAATGGTTTTTCCATGGATGAAGTTGGGTGGTCAGATGTAGAGCTGAAACCAATGGGAAATGACGTGAGTGGCCATCATAATGCCCCTAACCATGGAGATAATATTGAATAATGGTTATTCATGCGTGACAGCACTGCTGCGCAGAGGAACATTCATTCCAACATAATTAACATTTTATCTCCTCGGGCAAAGTGATTTCAGCAAATTAAATGGCCAATTTTTGCACAATTGCAATGGAGCGAATACCCACAGGCATGTCACCACATTTGACGGTATTAAATTACCAAGTTAAAGTACAAAATCTTAAGCAAAGGGAACAATAGATTTGTCCACAATGTGTCTTGGAAATAGGTTGGCCATCCCTCTTCGCCGAAATCGCACTACTGTTGGACGAATTAGTGTTAACTTTAAAGTTGATGGGATGGTGAGTAGAGACTTAGATAACTCCATTCTGGTCAGAGTCGCTGCACACTTAAAAGAAATAATAAACCGACTGGTGCGGGCGTGACCACACTCGAATTAGTATTAAAGGCGGTGAGTAAATAGTAGAAAAGCTTTAGTACACAAACTCATAACAAGTGTCTGAGAAAAAAGTGCATTTGCAGAATAGCTACGGCATCATTTAATACCAACAACTAGTTCCTTTTATTCACAGACTTATAGATTTATTAGGGTTTGGGCACACAAGTACGCGTGATTTTTGAAGCAGTAATTTTGTTAATTAATTTTTCAAAAGCAACATTTTTAAACTAAACCTTAGGTCATAAGCCGACTGACTTAAATTCATTTAGTAGTGATAATGATAATTCTAACCCTACATGAATTTTACCCCCCGAAAGGTTTTAATCGACCTGCACATTTGAGGCAAGCCCCGGAACGTGGTGTACAAGGTAAGGCGATACCCAATGGCATCAAATAAACTGGACTGGGTGTTTTGGTGACACGCAGCAAATCGCCAAGGTGTTCACTTGTATCCCCGTCTCAGCCTTAAGTATTGCTGTGTTGCCCCTCCCAAACCCCAAGTTATTTTCACTTCCTTCTGTTCCTGAGACGCCGCTAATCTTAATTCTGCAATACAGGTAGCTCATTACATATTTATTAGCCGTCTACCTCAAACCTAATGCTGGATTTTTTTAAAGCAAAGAATGAAATAAGCTCAGTGTCTAAGAGAGCTGGCATGTAGCAAGGCGCATCTGCGAAACCATTTATCGACTAAATGAAACCAGTTTGCTCTACGCTCTTATAATGCAACCCCACCTGCCTGACTTATTTGTGCACAGGCATTACCATGATTCTAATTGCGGTCTCACAATGAACCCTAACTTCTTAATGATTCTTCTTGTCTCATTCTACGGCAATAAATTTGCTAGCTTAGTGCGACGGGACCACTATGCACTTTAACTAGAATTAACTCTCAAGAGTCATGCATCAAATAGCCAGTTGCGATTGTCTGGCTTTAGCCTCCAACACATTCCTTAAAATTAGCCCTTTATGCAAAATGCAATTTAGGAGAAGTGAGAAGCTAAATTCAAGATGAAGAACATAACAACTCCCGTTCCGCATTGTCATGTTCCAGCTTAAAGTGCAATGATCGGAAAAGATTTTATTTCATTCCTAGAATCAGCTACAACTCACAACCCGATTCTCTGCTTACGGAGTTAAAAAAAATTGTGAGTCTTAAAAAGAATCAAAGTCAAGCCTGCTGATCCAGCCTGTGAGAGAGTCCTATTTGATAGCTTCTCAACTGCCTATGTGAATTCACTTAAACGTCCATTTCATGGCAAACCATTGCGTTGCGGCATTGCAGTCCAATAAAACAAGGGATGAGCCAGAAAATAAGCACAGGAGTCTTTCCTCCACGGTAAAGGCGATTACCTACACTAAGAAATTGGCAATTTTGAAGTTCGAGGCGTTGTAGCAGGTTTTTGCTCACATTGTAAAGTAGTTGCTGCTAAATACGTCAAAGTTATCCTGCTTTAAGTTAACTATGGTACTACTCTTTTTTCTTAACAACCGTAACATCTATTTCAAAACATATTCTTAAAAAAACGGCTATAAGTTTGTTACGTTTTGCCCGTAGCCATGACCACACACTCAGACAACAGGCACCCCTGATCCCTTGTCACACGCCGACCCCCCTTCCCACGCTGATGTAAGACAAGGCAGGACCTTATGCAGAGAGCTTTAATGTCTAAGCCGAAGGCCAAGCAATCGGCTTGAATGTGCTCACTTATATAAGCCAAGAATGATGTGAGACTGACAAATCAAGGTAGATTGATACAGATCGGGCTGTCAGTAGGGTGCCGCGGGTGACCCACCGACTGAAGTGGCATGGTTAGGGGAATTGTGGAAGTAATGACGAAATCCTAACCCGTGATGAGCCGTCTTGGATAATGCTGGATCCCCAACAAAGTCAAAACATTTTGCTGTCTTCTACCTCTATATGCTTAAACTAAATGGGAGAATCTGTCACAAATTTTGCTGCCATCACTATTCGTTAATTCAGGACCCTATAACCATTAGCTATGGGTATAAATGAACAGTAGTAAGCCTTCAAAGCCATCGTCATTATCACTACAGGTATTAATCAAGTGTAATTAATAACGTAATGAGTAATCTGAAACTGCTTGCTCGTGTCAGTGGTAAACTTGGTTAATAAATTCATTTTTAACGATGCCACGGATAGTCTTTTTTCTTGAATAAAACCCTAGACCCATAACGGTGAAACTTCTGCTGAAGAGGTAGTCAAATAATAACGGGTTTAGTAATACCTCAATGAAATTCGAAATCGCACATTAGAAATAGGCTTTCTCGCCATAGCCATTGTAATTTCAAAATGAAATTTTAATCGATTTATTACAATTTTGCTCATTTAGAAGACTAAAACAAATGAAATTATCATAAAACAATTGACCTAATTTCTTTAAAGAAATTAAAAGAATTTTTTTAGTTTCAACTCTCAAAGCATAGGATGAACTGATGAAGAACGGGTAATTTTCCAGAAACCTCTTTACTGCAGCCTAGAAATCAGTCATTCGATGAAGCTTATGGAGCGGTACTCCAAAAGTTCTAACAGAGCTCCAAACAACCTATGCAGAAACTCTCGAGCAAAGCCATTCCGCTTTCTATATTTTCCCTGAGCCAAACCCGAAACCCCACATTAATAGTATTTTAGATGTGGATGTTTAAGGCCTTGAAAAACATTTTACTGTTGAGGGCCCCGGTCCTGAACCACGCCGAGGCCGCTCTATTGAACCGGTCCGTTTACGCTACTTCGATACCCAAGAAGACAAACAGAAGACCAGAGATGGCTGAGGAAACCGCTCGCTAGAGAGTTCACCTTACTTGTGTTGTGTAGTGCGTGCCACAGTCATGTACATCTAAGATAATTACAGATCAATACACTTTTTGGTGAACCAGTTAACGTACAAGTGACTCAAATGTCACAGAATGCGGCGACCGCATAAATGGACGAAAATCAATACAATTCACTTCAGGGCCGATCAAATGAATACTTTCTTCTTGTGTTAGTTATGAAGTGAACAGTTGATACACAAGAGAGCTCAAGCAGGTGGCGAGTTAGTTTTTTCGACAAGGTTGTGAGCCAAACGGTTAACCAGGGTTAATGACTTCAAAATCTATTAATTAAGATATAAAAAGACAAACAACGAAAAAGGAAAACAATGAGAAGATAATGCAGATTTCTTTCTGCGAGTGAGTTTTGTTCACGTGATCATCCAATCGATTTGCCTGAGGTCGCGTGGTGACACGGCGCGCAGCTTAATTGACGCATGCTGTGGCGTAAAAAGAACACCCAGCGTGAATCCCCGGGTGTGGGGATCTCCGGTCAAGAGGGCTCTCCGAGGAGCGGCGGCACAGGCACCGCGGAGTCAGGAAAAACGGAGCACCAGGACGGTGAGAGCCCAAATCCGAACGATGCATCGAAAATTGACCTTCCAGAAGGGCAACCGGGAAGCACGGTGGTTAACGCGCAAGCTGATGTGCAACATTTTAAGCTTTTGAAATGGAATGCGTGCGCGTTCTGGTCGTGGGACGTAATACACGATACCTGTGTCATTTGCCGGAACGCAATGATGAGCCTCTGTAAGTTTTAAGATAAGTTTGTTTTGAACACAAGTTGTCTTGCACCAGCGAGTTTATTATCCTAACAAAAGTAAAAATTTATCATTTTACACATTATCATCGCATTACGACACAAAGTAGAGCCTTATTACCATTTTTACAAGACGTCTGGCCCATTGAATCCAGAGCCGGTGCGCGCTTTAATCGGTTGATAACATCTAACAGTCTGAAGAGTTTTTTAATGAATACTTGAATGGTTGAAAACTTGCTAAAAATATCAAGTGCTTTGGAAAGTTTTCATCGTAGATTGCCCTCGTTTAAAAAAACCACCCAGTTATTGTGAACCATATAAATAAGTACACATTATTGAGTCGGATGAGAACAGGCACGAACAGGGAAATCCTTTGGCCAAAACAATCACCTTTAACAGCTCGGGTGGAGTTTAGAGGTTAACTCGAATTTGTGCCCGTACAATGCAGTTGAGCATTTTTTTGTTAGTAAAGATCTTTTCTCGAAAAGTAGTTTTCACAGGTGTACTGGCCTGTCTACTTTGAATGCCGCCTTCAGACGATGCTTTGGGACAACATGGTGACCATAGGACCAGCAAATAAACTGGAACCATCGTGTTACCGCATACCATGCTATGCTATCCTCACCTTTAATCTAGGTTAAAAAAATGGAGAAGCCAAACACCTTTGCTTCTTTTGATCGAGTTTGCAATTCACTTACTCGTTCTGTTCAAAAGCGTATGAATTGAAAATATGAAAATGGGCTATGGCTAAGAGGAGTAATTGAGTGTTTAAAGAAAAGCCCCTGTCTTGAATGTCAAGAGATCGTGTGCTTCAGTTTTATTCCAACGGCGACCAGGTGAATGTTCATTAGCACGCCCAATGTCCAGCATTTACATAGGTTTATCAGTATTTACTGAATGAAGTTTCTACAGAAATATGAGTTATCTTGATCCGAACATTTACAAGCCGGTTTGCTTCATGAACGTTTAAAAAAAAAATAACCCAAGTATTCGCGTAAGTGATGTACTTACAACAATGAACGCACACGTATCCTCAAATTGATTGCTTGGGCCATGCGATTCGACTCTAACTCTTTATTTACAGGGCGCATCCGTTGCTTTCGCGTTCGCGTCACGGGCGGCGGCAGCAAGCGCTGTCACCGTTGTTGTGGGGGAATTAGGCTCTTGGTGGCCGGATGAATGGGAGAGTGACTGCCAGCAACGTGAATAGCTTCAAAATAATGACGAGAAAAGCCTCAATCGAAAGTGCTTGCTCTAGCCATTTAACGGCCAAAGAGAATCAACAAAATAATTACAGCTGAAAATGTTTGAATGATATTGATTTGCTTGCGATTCAAAAAATTATTAAATTTAAAATTGCAAAATCTCACAGTGTTCCGTCTACATTAAAATACTGCACATATAGCAGGACATAACCCAGGTCAACTCCTGGTACCAGATTCCACATGACCAATACCGGTTTTAAGTGTATAACATGCGTCAAGTCTGTAGTTTGTTGCCTCAATGCTGATCCTTTCAGGTATCCACTGTCAGGCGAAGATAGGAACAAGTCCACTGGATGAAATATGTGCCGTTGCTTGGGGAGTTTGCAACGTGAGTTTTCCCCTCTGATTCCATAAATCTCATTGACTCGATGAACATGCTACTCGTAAACACACAGTGTGGTAAAAAAAACACGCTACAAAGGCAGGAAAGCATTTCCGAACTCAAAATAGGACGTGTCACAGAGCTCTGTGGGTATTACTGAAAATGTGTTCTGCTGTGTTACTGCTGTATTACTGTGTGTGTATGAGTTGTGAGCATGAGAGTAAACCGCTGTCGTGCATAAACTTTCACTCTAGCGATGCAAGTAAGTAGTTCTTTTTGTAGTAAAGGTATTCACAATTTTTTTTTAAATTTATTGATATGTTACCAGCCATTTGACTAGTTACATCCAAACCATCTGCCTTAATCTATGTTATAAATAGTTTCATACGGGTATTTATCTCAACGTGTGGTGTGAAGATCCATAATCTTTCGCAGCGATTCACCTCATTTGTTCCTTTTATGATGCAGGGTGAGTCAGAGGCAGCCATGCTGCCAAAATATTCTCAGTCCGAATGATACAATCGGTAGAAATTTATGTCACACATGAACTCAATGTATACAGAGCTTGAAGTGCTGACGAGCTTTTTTCAGTACTGAACAATGTATCACACAAGTTTTAAATGAATCATGTACGAATAGCTGCAAGTTACTGTATCTTCATCGATTTTTCTTAGTGCAGGCTGCGTTTTTCATGGTCCCCTAAAATTTTCTCTGAACAACTGATTTCCCACTAGTCGCATCAAATCAATGAGTGAAGCCTGTGTGTGCTGCCTGGTTTTTGACAAGTTCTTGCACAGCTGTCATGTGGATTTCAACAGTGTTTGCAAACTTACAAATAGACCGTCGTACGAATCTGTTGATTTGACGTGGCAAATGAGGCTGGCCATTGTGTTTATTTTTAAGTCTTGATCAAATTATCCGTGGAATCTACAGTGCATCACAATCCTTTTGTCTGCTGGGAAAACGCCTTTGCAATGCTATCTTTTTTCTTCATCTGTCAGTCTCCCGTTATTCGTCTCGGCCATTAGCGTTGCACGATTTTTTTTTCTCGAAACGGAATAAAAAACTGCAAATTTTAAATGAACAGCCTACTCAAATTGACGTCAGTCAGATGTACTCGCGTTAAGTACTTCAGTCAACAACTGTCGCCTACCAAGCAGTCGAGCGTTCAGCTGCCAGCAAAATTAATTTTGAGCATGCAATGACGGTCCAATTGCCTCTGACTCACTCTGCATACTAGCCCTATTGTTCTTAGCGGAATAGCGGTAGTCATTTCTTGTTTCTGCTCATTATTTTACTCTTCATATCTGCTAAATCATCTTAACGCCTTGAAGCAAATTTACATGTAATGCATCTAATAAAGACATCACTGCAGATCTCACGACAACTTAAACCTACCGCTGGACGAGTGCTTGATTAAGTGAACTTTCTTGAAGTGGCAACAGCTGCAGAATTATTTGCAAATTCTTTGTTTTGTTAAAGGGTATTACATTGCAGAGAGCTATCACATCACATGACACCAATAGCAAAAGCAATTATTTTCTAAGCCTGGGACACAAATTGGTTGCGAAAAAAATCCTAATGCATCTGCCTGGGACGCCTCTTAGGCCCATCGGAACATGTTGCTTCTTAAATGATATCCAGTGTCCCATATGAATTGGGAAACTACGTTTTTGGCTTTTGTTTACAACGTGCAAGTCGAGATCATCCAGCAGGATTTAGGGATGTCACAAGGCGGATCCCCTCAACATGAAACTGCTCACTAAGGGGTGTATTTTGTTGTAGCATGCCTACCACCTGCACTGCATTAAACGCTGGCTGGAAAGCAGTGCTCATCCAAGGTGCCCATTGGACAACAGCGAATGGGAATTCAGCATGTGAGTTTTCGGCCAATGACATACACACACACACAACAAACACTTGTTTTTAATGTGGTGATTTTCCACTAATTCACTGGTTTCATTTTGTGGCTTGTTTAGCAGTAGTCGCTATATTTCAACTCAAACCCAGATATCTTGCTTCTGTAGACAATGACTAAACAGGTTTTAGCATGGAGTTTAAATTGTAAAACACAACAGCAATACCGTGATAGCTGGTATTAGTTTATTTAAAGTTCCCCACTCTTATCTGCAAATGGAGATCCTACTCCATTCTTAAAATATACACGTCAGTTTACTTTATAAACTTACTGGATGCAAAACTAAAGGCGGAATAACTATATTTAAGCGTTGTTCGCATCACTAATCGGATTTAATTCAGGCAAGAAATAAACCGGAGCATTAGTGGAGTTTTTCCTAAGAATAATTGCAGATTAATCATTGTGTTTCCAGAAAAAAAGTCATCTCTCTATTAAATGTAAGAGATTAATTTAAATATAGCAGGTGATTTTGCCAAAACTTATAATCTAAAAGAAGGGGATGGAACGAAGGTCACCGCTTTAAGAGGAGCACTTGAATGCTGAGGAGATAGTTGGTGTCCTAAGATTAAGCAGGTGTGATCGTTTAAGTTGTACTACGGCACACTCACCTACGGCAGAAGGTCACATTAGGGTTCAAGTGAGAAGGGGAACCCTTGACCGTAAGTTTCAAATGCTAGAACCTTATCTGAGACACCAACAGAAAACTCCGACAAGCCTTCGCCAGTGCTGCGAAGAGCACAAATTCTGTGCCGAACTGCGATTGTGAGTAGATTGTTCATGTGAATTACTTGTGTGGCTAACATCAAAGCATCATTTCATTGCCCTATTTCAAGCCAGGTTCGTTGCACAAGTGCATAAAATGTGCTGGTTAATGTCTTTGCACTCCAATTTAATCTGCCAGTTAGTTTTCATTACACTGTGCCCTGAATCAGTCATTAGGGCAACCAATTTCAGACGTTGAAACTCTCTTCGCAGCCATGCTAATTAAAAACAAAGGCATAATTTCTCACTTTTAGGATCGGACATTAACCATTGTCGTCGCAGTGTGAAATTATCATTATTTCTCGGTGTAAGTTTTGCAAAGCTGCAATCGTTTTGTGTTTGGAAAGATAAGAACATGCTTCTTCTGAATATTATATCTCTCTCTCTCTAAATAATGAGGCATAGTAACGATAATTTAGTAATTAGCTTGCCTGAGTGGCTTTTAAACTTCTTTTAACGATCCTTTCATGAAGTAATTTTGCTGGTAAAATTAATCTGAAGAAAAAAACGAACTTTTTCTGAAGGCTTCTTAAAAGTACCTCGTAAACATGTCACTGGCGTCCACATAAATCAGCCGCTAAAACCAAAGACTCTTAAAAGCAACACAACGTCCCAGTTGCAAGGCTTAACAATCCTACGACTCATTATTTAATGATCATCTAACATCGCCTAATCTCCCGCTGCAGTGTCACCTAATTTGACCCAAAAGTGACAAACTCATCGCATCGAATCGGCTGCCTCTACTCAGAATAATTTTACGCATTACGCTCGTAATCTTTGGGGTTAAACCTTCATCCACGTTTGTCGCAGACAGCACAACGCATTTACACAGATTGACAACACAATTTCACCGCCAATGGATTTGCTTTACCCTAGTTTGGATTCCACTTATCTAGGGTCTAAGGGCCGCATTGACATGTGCAGTAGCACCTTCAAATGAATCCTCTTTCGGATCCACTAGTTCAGAAATTCTGCATAACGGTTAGATTTGTAATGCATGAAATGTTGCCGTTGGCAACTGGGGTTACAGCAAATTTGGCTGGAATATACAGGTGCACTATGGACATGCAGATTTGTTTTGAAATGAGCCCCAGCACAGGAGTTTGGTTAGAATAGTCTGCATGTAACCACAACACTACAACACAATGACGGTTTCAGTGAAGCTGGAGCAGGCAGAGTTGGGGCAATTCACTTACCGCCTCCAGGCAACAAATTACCACCAGCCTGTTACTAAATGGATGCACTAGACATACAAATGGTCGGTCTTACCACGGCTTATCAGCGCGAGACATTTCCCTCCCCCCATTATGCTTTAACATCGTTTACATTCAAATATAAAGGCCCAATATGGAGATCTAGACAGTCTGGTAAACGCAGTCTGCATATGATGAGTCCCGTTGTACGACTTCCGTTCTGGGGGTGGTTATTGAATATGAAATCCTCCACCATTTGGCCGCCCTGTTGATTCAGTGCAAATCAGCCCAACCTTTGGGTGCGCGATGGGAGATTCAATTTCTGGTCCCAGATGAGCACTTACCCCGTGTGCGGTGAGGTAAGGAGGCGGTAAGGCAACACGCAACGCGAGGGGAGGGGTGTGCGCCCATGCAAAAAGCAAACACCCGCAAAGCAACAGGCGAAGTCTTGCTACCAAAACCCCACGTAGCGTCTAAGAGTTTACCGACTGGTTTCTGAAATAATTCCTTCACACGATATACGGGTTTGTACGTCCAAACCTGACACAGAACCAATGACGCACGCTACCAGTCGCACGTCAAAGGGCCTCAGTGTCGAGAGTTTGGGTTGACCGAACGGAGCACAGCGAGTCGAGACAAAACACGGCGTGCTTTTACCCTCGCGTGCACACGAACAGCGATTGTGTCTTATCCTCAAAGAGGAAATTCTCCATTAAGCAGACTGCTCATAAAACTGGCAATTTTACCAAAACCACATGCCCACACACACACAAGCTATCAACCTTCTTCCTTCTTTTAGAAGTCAGTCTGCTCTGTGTGGCGAAAGAACACAATAAAAAGAGCTACGAGTCAGAAAACTTTGGTTTATTTGCAAACTTAATCTACCAATATATGCTTGCCACAGAATTTGTGCAAAAATGTGCAATGTCATTTAAAAAGGCTGTATGCAAAACCAAGCAGAATAATCACAGCAGGAGACACTTAGGAAAGACACGGAGGGCCTGAGGCATTCCACGGCACACGTTGAGGTGGTGGTGAACCTCAAAGGCTTCAATTTGGAGCAAAGTAGCCAGGTGGTTGGGAAGTGTAGAAAGTCAAAGGGCCAATCTCTGAGACCTAGTGGAGTGAGCAGGACAAAGGGTCTGGAACGGCCGATCGACGACGAGGTTCTTTGGGTCAAAGAACCTCGCTCGAGATGTATCCAACGGGAATCTTGAACAACTCATCCTGAAGCACTAGGCCCAAGGAAGTTGTCTTGTTGGCTTCGCATGTTTCGATGTTTTTGAAGGTCACACGGCCCGTAATACCCGGGGCCACAGGAACGTCTAAAAAACCATAAGTGAAGCGTTTAAAAACTGATTAGTAGGGTCAAACGAGAACCACGAGAGACACCGAGATAGTTCCTCCGCATTGTCAGAGCAAGCACTTAAGACCAAAAGAGCGCTGATGTGTGATACGAATGGTTTCACCAAACTTAGCAAAACGCAACCGAATTTACGGCACCTTGGCAATCGAAACAAACCCGTTTGGCTAAAAAACATCATAAAATCGAAAGTCATTATTGAAGATGTGAGGTACTTCAGGAGATGTGCCCATTTGGGAATAAGCCCACAGGCCCATTAAGTTACAAGTAGTCAGGATTCCATAGCCGCTAAGGCAAGTCTCAGAAATACGCATATTCTGTTGTTTTTTTTGTTTTTAAATGCAGAGTAAAATTGGCACCGCATTTAATTTACACCTTGAATAAAATCGAAATCTCACAAGGATCCTGAAGGGTGGATTTCAGCAAAGTTTTAACCCGTTGAGCATGCATTTGTATAACTGAATGGTGGTGTTGAGTGAGTTAGCATTTGGTGTTTACGGAGAGCAGATCCAACGTCAAGACCAAGGCAATGTGGTCTTTAAAAGTAACGACACTCAGACTGCCAGAGCAATGATCCCACTTCTCGGCCAGGCACGCGAGACAGACGCCACACCTGTCAACAGGGCAATGGACGCCGAACGTAACTCGGCGTGTCCGGTCAGGCGGCAGTCACGCTCGAATCAACTCTGCACAAGAATCGCCAAATCGCACCAAGGTGGTAAAGGCGCCAGAGCAAACAACATACACGGACGCACTATGCATCGAGAGTTAAAACTTTAATTATAGAGAACAAGCCTTAATAAAAAGAGGGGGAACGCACGCCATGAGAGGAAATCTTGTGTAGTGATGATTACAACGTAGCTACGACAACGTAGTAAAAGAAATGACCGGACTGAAATGTTTAATGGCGGGGTGCGTGGTGCGTGAAATTGATTGGTGTTCCTGGGTGCTGTTTTAATTTGAACCTGACTGGGAAGATCTGTAAAGCCTTGCAGAGCCCTCTGGTTAGCAGTCCCCGTTAAAAGCCCGAGAAGAGTGGAACAAGACAGCGACAGCGGATACGACCGTTTTTTGGCGTCACGCCAGCCAAGTGAGTGTCTTAGTGTGTGGATGAGTGAGCGGATGACAAACGACTGATGGCAGTAAACAATGCAGTAGGGAGGAGGCATTGACACCTTCGGGTTAGTAAACAGGTTTCACTCGCGCGATCGCTGGTGAACCTCTACAACCTGATCTTTTGGGTGGCAAACTGTGGCAGTCAGCAGAAGGTAGAGGACGTGTCGCGGGAGTAACGCGTCAAGCTCTGAGATTACACAAAAGTGGCCTTGGCTACCAAACTGGGACGAGGTACGAGGACTGGATCAGCTGTTCCATGTTGGTGAAAGGGCACTGAACCTTCGTACTTACATCTCCGATGGTGTTGAGGAAATCCGAGAGCCCACAATAATGAAATGGAGGCCCGACATCACTGGAAAAAACAGCGAGACTACCAGAAAGGAGTTGATTTTCGTCTTGTTCTACCTGCCAAGTTAGGTTACCGTCTTAACAGTGGGAAGTGCATGAAGTGGATGATGTAGTGCATCGGTTGAACTACTGATTACAAATTCACTGGAACGTTGGACGCACACTCGTTGAGTGGCCCCGCGCTACTTAAATACGCGTAGCACAGGGGGAGGGTAAACGATAAACGCAACCCCTGCAGGAAAAGCAATTGCCGGCAACTGCACCCAGAAATGATGACAGACAGGGCACAAATGGCAACACATGAGCCAACTGAGTGGCACTTAATAGAGCGACGGAGAGTTGATGGTTAGATTAGGTACTGCGCATGCCAGCATGCTGCAACAAAACACACAAAAAAAGTGGAAAAACGAATTCGGTCGAATCGCCAAATGTCGAGGGGAATTAAAGACGACTTCGCGCACAGCGATTTCACATTCTTGTGTAATCTTTGGTGACATAAATCCTCTATTAAGAGAATAGGACGACAACATTTAAATAGCAATGGGTGTGGTGGCGCTCCCTATTTCCTCCGACCTGCGCGCAATAAAATATCGCGGCTACTTAATTCTGGATAAGTAGACATACCAACTCGGACGGGAAATCCTGACGGAAGGGAAGAAAGTATCTTCTCGTCCAACTTCGTAAACTTCCGCAGAGGAGAAAAACATTTGAATAAATCTAAGATGCTATGTAAATAAAAGATATAATGACAGTGTATGAATGACTGGAGTCAGTCTGCAAGACCAGAAGAGAACTTACTGAGTAATTTGGAAGTTAACATCATCAGTCTACAAAGCAATTCTGGTTTAATAAAGCAAACCAACTGTTACCATGGCAACGGAGAGTTTTATATCATTTGATTGCAGCTTAATCGACGGCTTGCGACCAATGTAAAGATCGTTATCCTTGAGGTTCCAGCTACGGTACGCCTCCCACGAGACACTGGGAGTTCGCCGACCGCTGCTTCCAGAACCCGAGGCGGCGTCGGCAGCGCCGGCGCGATGCTGCATGAGCTGCGGAATGCACAAGCACAAAATTAGGTACAAACCAAACCACCATTTCTTAAGGCCTCTTTTAAAGAAACTATTTGCGACCGATCATCCCCCAATTGCACTAAATAAGCGAAAACGGATGTATCAGTAGGCACCAGACACCAAAACGCCTGTTCATCACAGCGACACCCTCCCGCAGCTTAGGCTCAGCAATAAATATCCAAAATCGATTAAAAAATCCCAACTCAGTCAAGGTCGGATGATGGCCACTCAACGACACCAACAGACCGGGACCACCCGGTGGAGTTGTTAAGACGCGAATCAAGAATAGGGCAGTAGTGCGAAGGCGCATCGACGTAAAGCAGTGCAAGCCTGCCCCCAATCTCCCTCTCCAAGGCCTGTCACCAAACCCTCTAGCAAGGCTGGTGGACTAGCCGAGCTGCTAACAGGGGTCAACGAGGTTGTGTTTTTGACAAATCGATGGCAGTACAGGGGGTAGCAGCCTTACACCCTGCGCCTGCTAGGCTGTTCCTCATACCACGGTTCTGCCTAAGACTGAGTGCGTACGCGGGAGAACTTAAGAAGAGAACTCGGCCAAGTGATTTCACCAGTGTTTCCAACACCGATTAAGGAACATTCTGTCTCACTAGTTCGAGTTCTGTTCTGTGTAAAAAAATCACTCACGGCTTATACGTTCAAACTTTGTCACTTTAACACGTCACCACAGCAAATACAACACGAAGTGACTCGTTCTATTAATAGTGCATGATTTTTCAACTGCAACACGCAACATTATTAGAGTCTGGAAAATCAAGGGCACTATGAGTGCCCCGGGGCCACCGCGACAATCTACGCCGAGTACGTTACCCTGTGTTCCCGCGACGATAAAGAAGACCGGAGTGGAGAAGGCACAACCGTTTGCTAGACAGCTCAACCAAGTTGTGTGTTGATAATTGATACAGTTGAGTGTACTAGTAGAAATACAGGCGTCTGGATGGTCACATGAATAGAGCGGGTGGTGGTGGTGGTGGTGGTGGTGGTGGTGGTGGTGGTGGTGGTGGTGGTGGTGGTG
>UXSR01000098.1:0-83647 GCA_900604375.1 Mesocestoides corti
AGGCAGTTGGCGTGATCTTCGTAGGCGTCTAGTCGTCTGATCTCTTCCAAATCCGGTCTCTGGAAATTCCCGTTGGCGTCCCGATAGAGTATGACCTCGAAAGTAGCAAGCAAAACAAACTAAATTCGCTCCTAGACGAACAGATTCTAGAGGTGTTTTGAAATGTACTCCTAAATATGGCTGAGACCCTCAGTGTTCGCGACGATATCCTGCGATGCGAATGCCAATATTTTGCCAATAAAACAACGTTTCATCGAACCAAGATGCATGCGTTTCCTGTTATTTCATTGGCACTTCTTGCCGTGTGCACACATAACTGAACTTACGACATGTCCGACAAGAGACTAAGTAGAATGTGCAATGAGAGCCGCTGTGTGTAGCCGCTACACCAGTTGTTAGTTAGTTCCACTGAAAACGGCTTTTTCACGTTCATACTTTCGTGAACAAATCATTAGCTATACCATTCGTGCACTGTTGAGAGAAACGATGATAGGTGGCTGTAGGGAGGCGTATGACGGGCAGTATATGTCTCCATTACCCCTGCCATTAGCCAATGGGGTTTCTGCGCCTAGTCAATGGACAATATGCCATCCCATTGGCGAGATTTCATTGGCCTACGCACTCCTGTGTTTAATGCCAGCCAGTTTGTTATCTGCAGTCTTCTATGCGAGTGCGAGTTAGGCGGCAAGTTCTTGCTACCGCCTTCATCGCACCAATTTTCTTCTTGGTCTACGCCTTCTCCAGACAGGAACGTGCTCTGCCGTTGTACCCTGAAGGGCCATCTGAAGACTGTCGAATCCCCTCATTGGTGTTGAATCTGTCGGATTCAGATAGCCTCGTTCCGGTGACGCAGCATGTTGACTGTAACGCCAATGGCCTACGATTCACCATTGAAAAGCCACGAGAGCAAATTGACGCTGACGGTATTTTGCCGAAGAATGCGTGGCTCGACCACGGAGCACTAAACATCGTTCCGGAATCCGGGAGATTCCAGTGCGACGCTTTTCCTATCTACCGGCTTGATGAGTATCGGTCGGTGTATGGTAATCCACTTGTAGACGTATCGTCAGGCTACCGTCCGCTGCATCCTCAGTTCATGTTGCTATGCCAACCACGCTCGAATGTGCTCTCAAGTCGAAATTACACGTGGGATGCAGACCTACTGCTCACTCAGAGACGCTTCTACTTTTGTGGAAGTCGTCAAGTGATGGATGGGGTGAACTACAACACCACAGCACCAAACGTTCTCCTGCTTGGGGTAGATTCATTGTCTCGCCTGGCCTGGCAGCGCTATCTACCGAAAACTCTTGACAAGTTTAATTCCCTTATTGAAACACGTGGGGCAGTGTTCCCTAAGTATCACGTGGTTGGGGACGGAACAACGAGCAATCTACTGGCTCTGTTAACTGGCCACTTTGAACAAGAGCTCCCTGAAAGCCGACGCTTCAAGCTACGCATAGTGGAAGGTCAAGGAGGCCTCGTGCATGGTCTGGTTTCAGAGGAAGGTGACTACAAGGGCGCCGAGACAACACCGCTGGACAAGTTTCCGTGGATCTGGAGTGAGTTCAAGGAGCGTGGAGGCTACGTGACGCATTTCATTGAAGACAGTCCAAACTGGGGCACATTTCAGTATCGACTTCAGGGATTTGGCAACCGAATGCCTCCAGTAGACAGTTATGCGCGTCCGTGTCTTGTTGCCGCTGCTCAGGATGAGGCGCGTTACGGAAAGCTGCTGGGTTGCACGGCGTCAACGTAGGTTTTACCTTCACGATCCCTTTGCACAGCGATTAAATTAAATTCAGTGTTTCTACGACTTGGTGTATAATTGTGTGCTTTCAGATTTAAATGGAGTTATTGTTTTTGGATGGGAACCGAGGAAACTTAACCCGTAAGATACCAACGCACTGATTTTGTCATCAGTATTGATTTCAAATCCGTCCTGAAAAAATTGATAATGGTCTTAATAGCGTTGCCATTTAAATGTGCATTTCATTGGTTACTGAATATTGACAAATGTGGCTCCAAATGCTTGCTTGTTTGAATCCAATCTTCCATGCAGGCCAACGCACAAACTCCTGCTAGAGTCACTGCGGGAATTCTTCTATGCCAACGCGAATCGACCTCGTTTCTCGCTCACATTCCTCTCCGAGATGATCCACGAAGAGCCGTCCATGGCGCGAGCCGTGGATGAAGACTTAGCTGACCTCCTGCAGCAGATCGATGAAGATGATGCGCACGGGAGGGGGGAGTTCGCGAACACCATTGTGGTCCTCTTTTCTGATCACGGAGCAAGAATGGGCAAAGCCAGACTGTCTCTGCAGGTGCATAATTCACTTAATCAAGATGGCTACGTGTGACTACAAAAACGAACAAACTGCAGTCTCTTTTCTGTCGATAATTGGATTATCTTGCGTTGTTGGTAGACAACTTGGATGAGCATTGGTAATCCATAAAGCTAGTCATCTCTGCTTGAAGATAACTTCATTAGTGCGTCTACGTTCAAGTTCATGAACATTTTTTATCCTGGCATGTGGAAATTAAGGAACGTTTTAGGTTTGACGACAAGAAATGTGGTTGGAATGACACGGTCTCAGAGGTACCTTATTCACCTGAACCACGAATGTAGCTAACGGAAACCACAAAATCGCTTTTTCAATTTGATATCACTTGCAACTTCTGTGATGCTGTGAGACGTTATTTCGCGAGGTCTGTTTACTTGGTCAGGGGAAACTGGAGGAGAGACTTCCGATGCTCGGAATACTCTTTCCTCGAAGACTCGCTCACCAATGGAGTGACGAGCTTAATGTGTTGCGCGACAACTCCGATCGACTCTGCTCGCCCTTCGACGTGCACGCCACCCTTCAACACCTCATCTCAGGGGTCGTCAAGCCTCCGGAAGGCAGGGGTCAGAGTCTGTTTACGCCGTTGCCAAGGGAACGCACGTGCAGAGAGGCGGGAATTGCGACGTATTGGTGCACCTGTGCCAGGTGGGTGGCTCTGGCACCAAACCTGGCGGGAGTTTGGCCGAGTGAAGTGAATCGTGCAGTTACGACCACTCTTGACGCCGTAAATTCAGCAATCCGCGTCTTGGTGGCTGACAACGGCAAAATGGACAACGGTGGCAAGGTCACGAAGATAGTGGGCGTCTGTGAGAAACTGGAATTGGCAGAGGTGGGTGTTCGAATTTGGCATTTTCGTAATTTTAGACTCTTTCAACTTTCGTTTCTCTAGCGGACGCACCCTTCAAGACCTCATTGTCAAATACCTAAGTAGCTAGTTGTAGGAGTCATCAATCTACAAATTACGGGTGGCCTGTTTACTACGAAATGTGCAAGCATTTACGTGTTTTTCTTCATTCTTTTCAAATAATCGACGTAATACCAATCTCTCATTTTCGGCCCTGTTTAATTAACCGCCATTTGCAACGTTCTTCATTGAATTTTAGCTGACATCAAAACTGTTATAGAATGATCACCTCAATTAACTCTTAGCCATCGTTTGTCTGACGGGAGAGTGTTCTGCAAATGACCCCGTTACCACCCACCCAAGTAACCAGTTATAGGCGTCGTAGGTCGAAAACTACGAGTCGCCTGTTTACTACGAACGTAGAAGCATTCCAGCGTCCAGCTGTCAGTTAACCGTGAGTGTTTATACAGGCCTGCTTACTTTTACTACAATTTTTCAACTGATCCACGTTAAACAAGGTTTAAAGGAGTCTTTACCCCGTTAAATCCTTTTCAAATTTACTAGGACAACTAAATTATAGTTTTTTTTCTGATCAATGCTTGATCCGATTAAAGGTGACGTCTGCTCGATCGTTGATTGGGCCTCCAGACGTGACTGATCACGCGTCTCCATAGGTCATGCGCGTGAACAGATGATGTCCCTTGTGGAGGCGTGTTTACACAGGTTGCTGGTGGAAATCTGGGACGTTTAGTTAAACGGGTTCACAGCGACATGGTGTCTTGAGGGGAATCAGTTGGTGACTAAAGTGGTCAGCAGTCTTTTCCCATCTCTCCGATTACGTGGCTGCGTTCTGGACGTCAAGGGAACACAAAGATTTGTCCACCGAAATTTCGCCGACGTTACATCCGGCTTTAGTTTTAAACAAGAATTCGGACTGAGCGTTTCCCAATTTAATCACAAGCACATAAATGACTGTGATTAGATTAGAAAGGTTATACCTTTCCACGCTAGATGACATGGAATTTACAAAAAGATTCTGATGGATTTTGTGGGTATTTATAAAAGTGGGTTTATTTAAAGGTGTGAAGTGGGTTTACCTTGGTTCTCTTTGTTTTTACTTAGAGCAAATAGCTTCAAAAGCTGGCGAAAGTACAGCCAGTGTAACGTTTCAAGATCCCGCAGTGATCGAATGCCTTGGTCACGTCTGTAAAAGCATTGTGAGGATAGTATTGTTCTTCATCATCTAGATGTCCTTTGAGCTTCAAACTCTCTTGTTATGAATCAATTCCTGTCATTGGTTGAACTCATTGGCTGTATTTGTGAGGGTATAACTGTCTTCGATAACTTGATTTATCAGTGTCTCGGATTAACATGATGTGAGTTGATAAGCCAAGGGACACGTCAACTGCTTGCAAGTTCATTTAAACGCCTCGCTGACCTCAGTGGCATCGACACCTGCTCTGTAGACCAATTCTGTTTGGTCCGAAAGAATTCATTTTCAGCTTGAAAACTCATCATGCTGATTACATATTTCAGAATTATTTACTCTTCTAGGGATCGATGGCAGAACTTCCAGATTTTGTCCCATAAGCCGTGTCAGAGCATATTATTTAATTACTGCCAATTACTGCTTCTTTTTGAAGGTGATTTCTGCCGAAGTTTCAATGATTTCACACGACGTCGTGAACTTCAAAGGCACAGCTGACCGTGATGGCCGAATTCCCCTTTTCGACCGGGAAGGCGGCGACCAGAAGGCGACGCTGGCACTGCGTCTGCATCTACGTGTCAAACAGAAGGACGCTCACTTCGAGGTGCTGCTCTATCGCGACGCCAACGGGAATTTCCAGAGACCGGATTTGGAAGAGATCAGACGACTAGACGCCTACGAAGATCACGCCAACTGCCTTGATCCACAGCGATGGAGCCATGCCAGACGACTGTGCATTTGTCGATAGATTGTACATACTGCTTGTTTGGTGCCTTCTGAAGTGCAGATTACTTGGAGAGGTACAAACACACCAGATTAACAACAAATTTTGTGAGTCTGATGAGTCGAGGTTAGACACATTCAGCCATCTCAATTCAGACAGCCTCATCAGCAGTTCCATGCTCTGTAAATCGACAGCCGTCAAGACCACTACAAACGCCGAACACGACACCAGATAGTTTGAAATGTTGAATAAAGTCACTCAGGCAACCAGTATTATTGCTTTACAATGCTTTGCCAATTGATACAAGTTGTCACCTTAGTTGAATCAATCGACGCAGATTGTCATCGAGAGAAAGTACTTAGGCAAACGGCTTTTGACATTAAGAGGAGAAGCTATACTTTCAAGTTTGGATTTAACTGCCAGTTCAGAAAGCTCGTGGTTTCATTAGGTTTAGTGCCTGAAATTTCGGTTTCTGGTTTATGTAGTTAATCCATCTTCTTGCATCTGGCAGTTGTTCTTCTATCGACAACACTTCAGCTTACTGTCGACCTTAAAAAATTGGCAGTTTTTGCAGTTACCGTCTTTCTTGCTGACTAGTAGATGTCAATGCATGCTGGGATCTGTTTCTTATAACCAGCTGCACAGACACCTAGATAACGGTTGTTTAGTAAACAGTAATATGGGTGACCAATGAGTGATTGCTGGTTGCTCCAATTGCTGGACATCGTCACGCCATTGGCTATGCTTCGTGTTCCTCAGTGACATCCGCGGAACTAAATTACAACCAGGATGGTGCAAAGCCGACACGATATCGCAGATACACCTTCCCATTCACCATCTAGGCATGAACGTGAATCACAGGTAGTATTGAGACAGACTGAATGTACGATACTTAACCAATGAAATGAGAGAACGAGTAGACCAAGGCCAATGGCAACGACGTTCTTGAGCAGTTTAAACACTGATGGCTGGACTGATAAAGATGCAAGAACCACCTTCTGCAAACTGCTAAATGAACTAGGTTGAGTTGGGGGAGTTTTTTCTGGGAGAAAAGGTAACAAGACAAGATATTAGATAGCGTGTGACTGCACATACAAGCACCAAAAAAGGTAATCGAGGTACAATGACTCCCATAAAATGATGTGATTGAATTACTGTTTGGCTTGTTTCGCCGCATTTGTGGGTGACACTTCACCTGGTTATGAAGAAATGAATAAATGATTACAACAAAGTCAGACATTGTGTTTATGATTTATCTAAGATTATACTATTACAGAGCCCGCAAATTATAAAGAACAGTTATTAAATGATTTTGAAATCTCCACCCATATATAAAATCAATACTTATACGTTGCTAGAATGGTCTGATCGTTCGTTGACTGGCTACTTTCGTAGAACACTTAACCACATTTAGTCAAAGGGCATACATTGCAGGGTGCAAGATTTGATTCCTCATAAATATGTCATGATCTGCCGTCGCTTTACACCTGATGCATTTGTTTGGCCCCGCGATTGACGAATACTCCCCGTTGCAAACTCCGAGCGTAAATAAGTGTGATCGGCTCTACAACTAGTTACATAAATTAAGCAATGCAGGTAAAATGGGGCAATAATTACTGTTAGTAAAATAGAAGATTCCTGGCTAATGTGGGGTGTTTCACTTAGTGCTGTACGAAATAGCAAAAGAAAACACTTAAGACTGTCCATGGACTCTGACTTTTTGATTTTAAACAAGATCTGCCCAAAGTGATATGTCCACAGCACGATAACTGCAATTTTTTTAAATTAATGCTAGAAAAGCTTGTCTCAAAATTTAATGTTGACTGCTGTTTTAAAGAGGTACGAAATTTCCCCATTCCTTTGTAAGATCTTTTATATGCAAAATATCCGATTATTTCACAAAACAAGTTAACATTCAGTAGGAGAAGCTGGGGATTTACTATGGAATTCTTAAATGCTTGTTTGCATTGGACTCAATGGTATTACGAAACTACCATAGGGCTTATCTGTGGGGATTTGTCTTTACTTGGCAATGAAACTCAGGAAATGTCTAATTATGGACAGGCTGTAAGTTTGAAATTAATGACAAGATACAAATATAAAAATTTTTCTAAAAAGATTTCTATTTTAGCCACTATGAAACAATTATTCGGATTCTACACGCAGTTTTCTTGGATATCGTCCAACCAATTATAATCATAAATGAATTAAATATCGACTCATCGGAAAAATGCCACGTTTTGCTTGAAACTATTTTTTAAAGCAAATTAATGTAAGGTGGTCGTAAAATAATATCTGAGCCAAAGTTACTTAAATTTATTTTAGAACGTGACCAAATGTGTTTAGCTATACTATTTTCATCAGCTGTGATTATTGCAGCTGTTGGCGCCTCTGAGATTTTCCTATTCTGACGATCCAAGATGTCTCTCGATAAGCTGGATATGGAAAAAAGGAAGCAGATTAGTGTGCGTGGCATTGCACAAGTTGAGAACGTAGCTAATTTAAAGACGTCTTTCAATCGTCATCTCCACTTCGACATCGTTAAGGACAGAAATGTCGCAACTCCGCGGGATTTTTACCTGGCGCTTGCGAGAACCGTTTGGGATCATCTATGTTCCCGTTGGATTAGGACACAGCAATCATATTACAAAGAAGATCCAAAGGTTTGATTGCGTATGATTTGCATTAAATTAGTAATATGATGTGCATGTTGATTTACTATCACATTTCCTTTTTTGTGTGCACCATCTTTAATAAAAGGATTTTGTTCTCTTGATATCTGGGCAAAAAACTGTTTATAAATTAAGTGAACTACAGAGAACTTTTTACTACATTGGTCTAAGAGATATTTCAAAGCGCAATTGAAATCGCAAGACTTAATATCTAATAAGCTGTTCCGAAGCTTGCGAGTCATTCATGTCTCAGTCGTGATTCTCCCTCAAATTACATACAGCACTTATTTTGAATGCATAATGCAGCTAGATATAGAATCGTGTACACCCTGTAAAAACCTGCCATCAGTTCTTTGCAGTTTAATAGTCTGGAAGGAATAAAGTGTGTTTTTTTGATTACCTCACACTTCTATAGCTTCGTCGGTGTCGCGAGTCGATATTTCTCTTTTGTACCTGCCACTACGGCTATCATTGGGGTTGGTTATCAGTGTTTTACGGTTTGTTAAAGTTAATGCTATTGCTGTGTTTTGTTAAGTTCCAGTGTTTTAATGCCATATTTGGGCTTGTTTCAAAAGTAAGTCGAATGTTTTTTACACAATCATGAACAGTCCTTCATCGACTATATTCGCAAGTCAAAGCTGACCAAAAATGACTTTGTAAAGACTAATCTATTGTTAAAGCCCTCTGAACCTAAAAACCATTTCCCAACACAAATTAGAGTCTCTTAGTCCTTTAGTAAATCTCCATGGGATTGTAATATCCAAACGTTTAAATTTCTAGGTGAAATTGTGTGGTAGATCGGCAAAGTAAAAAAATAATTCAAAATGTCAGATATACAGATGACTGGTTTCTATGTTATTTTTCATTCCAGCTAATACATTAAATCGACTTATTTTTGGGGGTTGTTTCTGGGATTTCAAGAAACAGGACCGTTATTGCTTGTAATTATGGAGTAGACTGTAGATTATGTGGTGTTTCTCACTGCGATAAGAGCGCGCCTGTTAGGCTAGTTGGTTGGTCAGTCTTAGCGCAAAATCTTAATTGCAGTTTCACCGCTACTGATTTTTTATTTAGCCATTTTGAAAGACGTAATTATGCACACGTGGTAGCGATCTTAACCTATTAATTGTTACGTCGTTAATGTGATTATGTTCTAATCTCGAGGGATTTCATTTCTCAAACTGTGTCCTTTTTCGCCTCTGAATATTATTTCGTATAATAACTTGTCTCTAAATGTTTGGATAATCGAACGACTTAAATTTTTCGCTTCGTGGTGATTAGTGTCATTTTGTAATTTGTTAATACCGAATTCGCAGTTCCGTCACGCGTTTCTGTTGCGCGCCTCCGCAAACTAACTCGTACCCGCCTTTTACTAAATTTACTGCAACTAACTTAAAACTATACTTCATCATGCAAAGCGTTTTACCGTTTGTTTAATCATTTTCTCCTGGATGTAATTATCCACACACTATCTTCACGCTCTGAGATAGCTGGTGCTAGATCGATTTTGATACAGAAGCGACATCACAGCGTAATTCTTTTCATGGCTGTAGGCTTTCAAGTCCGAAACGTTTGCCACTTGACTCAACCAGAGAAATGTGATATCCGCGAAGAACAATCGGTCGTTCAAAAGGCAGACTTGTCTCTGGTTCCATTCCACGCTAGTAACAATACGTTCTCTTTATTTTTCACTAGACCGATGCCCTTTTATTCAGATCATCTCACACGCACGACACCGCTTCGCATTAATACAGCGCTTAACCTCTCTGGGTGACTGTGTGTGCTTATCCATGTCTTTTGCTGTTAAAACTTCTAGTGGTAGCCTAATGGTGCATAAAAAACGGCATGTGTTTGTTTAAGAAACTATGACTGTGTTTTAATGCAAATGGTTATTAAATCCCGATTTTGACTGGTGAACTCGAGATTGTTGTCTCAGCACCTGATGGCTACGTAGTCTGTAAGCAATAGTCTCTTTCAGATGTCTCCTGCAATGCGAATAAATTTGCGCTGCTGGGGGCACGTTTTGCGAGTTAAGATAAGCCAAAAATTGATCTGTTTCTGCGGTTCCAGTTCGTTGGTTTTCAAAACTATACTTCTTAGGCACAAATCAAGCGCTAATTTGCCCTGTTTTAAATACTTCAGCGCGTGTACTACCTCTCGCTGGAATTCTACATGGGCCGCACCTTAACGAACACCATGATGAACGTGAACATCACGGCTGCAATCGACGAAGCCCTCTACCAGGTGACCTATTTTAACGTTGGAAAAAGACACGTCAGTTTCTGCCCTTGTCGGCTACCATGGTTGCATTGCATTTCCTTTGTGCCTTAGATGGGTCTGGATATCGAGGAGTTGGAGGAGATCGAGTCTGACGCGGGGTTGGGCAACGGCGGTCTTGGACGCCTCGCTGCATGCTTCCTCGACTCCATGGCAACGCTGGGACTGGCCGCGTACGGCTACGGTATTCGCTACGACTACGGCATTTTTGAGCAAAAAATCGAAAACGGATGGCAGGTAACTGCAGGGAAATTTCTCAGTTGTGGAACTGCCATTGTCGAGGAAAGGAGTAGCCTTCGAAGATGGCCTTTGGGCCCAAACGATCCATACAACGTAGCTTGTAGTTGCTAACTTAATCCACTGATAACATAACTCGCGTGTAACCGTGTAAACCAGACCAGTAACTGCCTAAATCAACTAAATGGAAAGTGGATGTACTTTTCGAGGATTGTTTACGATGCCTCCACTGCTAGAACTGTATGTAGCACCGTGGTGAGGCGTCCCGCTCATAGTCTGCACTCTAATCACGTGATTGGGGTGTGTTTTGTAAACGCTAAACAGGTTGAGGAACCGGACGAGTGGCTGCGTTACGGCAACCCGTGGGAAAAGGGCCGTCCCGAGTACTCCTACCCGGTCAACTTCTACGGCCAGGTGGAGGACGCCGGCAACGGCAAGCGCAAGTGGGTCAACGCGCAGGCCGTCTTCGCGATGCCCTACGACACCCCGGTGCCGGGCTACCGCAACAACACCTGCAACACCCTCCGTCTGTGGTCCGCCAAGGCCTCCAGTGGCTTCGACTTGCGCATCTTCAACACCGGCGCCTACATCGACGTAAGCCATCTTCCCCGCCCCCCTTTCTGTTATAACTTCTCTCCCTCTCAACGCTCACAGTGGTTTTATGCAGTTTCGTTGGGGGGCACAAAATCAGCATACTGCAGATTTAGTCTAAATCATCATCACACGTGCTTCGCCTGCTTTATCAGGCGGTCAGTCATTTGTGCACAAAACGAAGAAACAATTGCCTTTAATACTACAAATACGTACACACAGTAACGTTAGTCGGAGATTGGATACTGCAAATGACCTCTCACTGTTATAATTAATGAGTTCATTTGTCATGCAAGATCATTTGACCCATGGACCCAGAAGTTGTACTTAAGTTGGCCCACCCATGACACAATCCTCGGTTAATGCTGAGTGTAGCTCTGTTAAGTACCGGGATTTACTGCTTCAGGGCCCGGTCTGTGCGATTGTGACGATCCCTTGCCTGGCCTAACAGCCTCGATGTATCTGACACCGTCCAAACTACTACTGCTACTACTACAAGAACCCGGAGCCGAAAAGTGCACATGGGCCCAAAAGTACACACAGGCAACCTAGCAATGCCCCAGGAACTTCGATGACAGTTTGGGTTGATAAATACTTGCGTTTGGTTTCTGCCAAGTCATTTTCGATGCACTGGAAACCCCTCGATATGTTTATGGGTTTGAACCTTGTGTTCTTAACTCGGTAAATGGTTCTCTCAAGCCATGTCCTGTGTACCACTTCGGTAGTGCGGCCAACGCCCAAGACTGTCCCTCCACTGAAAACGTCGACGTTCAAGGCTGTTTTATTGCAAGCAGTCACAGTCTCGCCACCGTATTTCTCAATTTGCTTATGCAAGAGCAACGGGTAGATGTACTTCTGCTCCTCCCAGCCTCGCACAAGCACTTCTGCGTGTACTTTACTGAACCCAGCCTCCCCGATCAATAGCCCCCAGTCACACAAATGCGCCATGCGCTGACTCCGAATTTCCAGCTGCAGAAGTCAGCTGTTTTGCCTGTGGCGGGCGATTTGATTGGCCAGATAACCCTTATCACGAGATTGGCCAGGAGCATCACGTTCGCAGGCACCGTTAAACGACAAGCGTTGGTGCAGAAAAAAAAAACAAGCGCACAGCCTAATTTGTTTGCTTAGTGCTCTATCGTACACATTTGACGAGATCGCGTTCTTGTAAACAAACAAACCGGTGGCTAGTGCAGTCAGGGGCATTTAACGAACTCGAATATTCACCTGCTTGACTCTAGGGTTTTGTCAGCGTCAGATTTTCTCCCAAGCGTTCGATCGTTCTTCTTCCTACCCAACAAAGCACACATTGCTTCACGTCTGGTGTGTCCAAATTTCTCGTTTCAAGTGAAATTGTCAAATACTTGGCGTTGATGTCCTGCATGCTTGCCTACCAAACCGCTTTTGCAAAAGTGCACACGCGAGATGAGGTCGTAGGGTCAAATCACATGTTGATCGTTCCAAGTTGGTCACCGCCATCACCATCAGCAGTATCATCTCTGCTATAGGCTGTTTGTGGTCGCAACACTGCGGAGAACATTTCGCGGGTGCTCTACCCCAATGACAACTTCTTCGAGGGCAAGGAACTTCGGCTCAAGCAGGAGTACTTCTTGGTTGCCGCTACTATCCAGGTAGGTTGTAGTTGTTTTTTTTTCGTTGGAAACATTGCTGCTTCATTTCCGGTTTCGGTCAATCACTGTCTTTTCGATAAAGAAATTTGTGCAAAATGTTTTACATGTCTACTGTCAAGACCTTTAAAACGGCGTTTTTTTGTTGCCTGTCATGCGATAGGATATTCTCAGGAGGTACCGCATAACGGCGCACGGCATTAGGTCCCTGGATCATCTGGCAGACAAAGTCGCGATCCAACTGAACGACACCCACCCCTCTTTGGCCATCCCCGAGCTCATGCGCGTTCTGGTGGACGTCGAAGGCATGGAATGGAACAAGGTCCGTCACTCTCCCTCTCTTCTCCGTGTTTTCTGGGTTTGTTGTGAGGGTCTCACGATCGCCTTAGACCCGGGTTGGCAAATTAGATGTGACGCAACTATCCCGTGAAGCCACCTTCCCACACATTAGACCATTCTTGAGGTCTTGATGCTTTCATTGTTTACGGACAGAGCTTCTTAGATGGCACTGCTACATCTAACCATGACCCACAAACACGACCTGGGAACTAGGGTATCCCCTGACTCCCAAATCAATACATGTGTGTATGTCTAGTATGACCCTGACAGCAACCAGCTGGTAAAACCCTCAACGGGAGGGAGGAATGAGCCAATATGATTGGGTGGTAATGCTACACAGCCTCTTATTTGATGCACCTTCCTCCTCTCCACGGTTTCAGGCCTGGGAAATCAGCTGCGCCACATTCGCGTACACCAACCACACCATCTTGCCCGAGGCCCTGGAGCGTTGGCCGTGCTGCATGCTTCAGCACATCCTTCCACGCCACCTCGAGATCATCTACCGCATCAACCACGAATTCTTGCAGGTGAGTCCTCCCTTCTTCCCTTGGTCGTTGTCAGGAAAGCTAGGCTGTGGTGTTGGTATTGGTTGACTGCTTTTAGGCAGTCTATCCAATGCACGTTTGACGCAGTGTTCCAATTACTGGACAGGGTATTAGCCAAACAAATGTCACGGTCTGCAAGGTGCTCTGGCTAGCCGTATTCGCGTTTTGTGTGGCTACATTAAATCCAGACGAGGACGGCAGTAGTAGTCCTACTCTTTTCCTTTAATGTTGGACACCTCGATCGTCTTGTGCACTAGCTGTTCCATGTTTGTTTCTGTTGAACCGTTTAAGACTTCAATTTAGAGAGGAGTCGAGGTTGCCCGAGCAAATAAACCACCTTCGCACCCTTCAAATCAGCAAATGTTCTGATTCTCCAACTCCCTGTAAAAACACCTCAATGTGAAGGCTGCCATTGTGCACTTTGTTTTGCCTTTTTTGCGTAGTTGGTGCTTGCAAAGTGGCCCAACGATTTGGATCGTATGCGGAGGATGTCGATTGTAGAGGAGGACGGCGAAAAACGGGTCAACATGGCCTACCTCTGCATCATCGGCTCCCATGTTGTGAACGGTGTCTCCGCCGTCCACTCGGATATAATCAAGCGTGAAACGTAATTATAAAGTCTCGCCTTTTGATCTCTTACCTAATTCCACCTTCAAAATGTGCTCTCAGGTTCACAAACCTGTGAAATTTACTCAACCTCTGGCTTCTTTCCTAGGTCAGTTTGTCTAAAAATCAGAGTTAATTGATTGGTCCCCTTCATGGAAGGTAGCAGATGTTGTAATTTTGCCATGGCGATCGGTTAATCAACCTCGTTTGTTTTTGTTGTTGCGCAGGTTCCGCAATTTCTACGAGCTCTGGCCTGAGAAGTTCCAGAACAAGACCAATGGCATCACTCCGCGGCGTTGGCTTCTCCTCTGCAATCCATCCCTCTCTGACGAGATCATGGAAGCCCTCGGCGACGACAAGTGGATCACCAACTTCGAGCTCTTGAAAAATCTTCGTTCCCTATCCAACACCGATGGCTTCTTGCACAGTCTCATTCGTATAAAGCGTGATAACAAGGCCAAATTCGCCTCCTACATGGAACAGCATTACAACATCAAAATTAACCCCGCCACCATGTTCGACATTCAGGTGTGTGTTTCCGCGATCTGGTTTGTTGGTCAACAAAGGCAGAAATGGCACATTGCATTGCATTGCTACGTGACGTTATCGTTCCCACCTTTTTCCGCTTTCAGGTCAAGCGAATTCATGAGTACAAGCGTCAACTGCTGAATTGCTTCTACGTGATTTCGCAGTACAACAAGATCAAGGCGAATCCCAACGTGAAAATGATTCCGCGCACTGTGATGATCGGTGGCAAGGCTGCACCGGGCTACCACATGGCCAAGCTCATCATCAAGTTGATCAACAGCGTTGGCACTGTGATCAACAACGACCCGATCGTGCGTGGACGCCTCAAGGTAGGCCAGCATTGGCCGTGTCCTTACCTGTTTTGACACTGACCCCTCGAGGTCGACGCTGGCATTGCCATTTCATCCTACTAGTAATGTCAGTTTCCTTGTGCGTTGAAAAGACCTGGCTGAAGCCTCGTTTCTTTAGAGTTGCCTAGGAAGACTTGCTCATCCGTCAGTAGATTCCTTTCACGTAGAGAGAGTACTTTTGGCGTGATCGCATTCACAATTGGTGTTGGCGTTCTTAGAGATTGACACGTACGCCCTGATGTTCAATCTATTTTGGAGCTCTGCTTAGTTCTTGTGACTCCTAATTTGTTTCCAATGGGAGCTGGGGCAATAAGGCAGCGTATCATGGTCCGCGATAAAGCGGTTTTTGGTCTCAAATGCGACTCATTTTTCATGATACTACAGCAACACTTAGTTGGAAAAATGGTGTCGTTAATCATCGAATATCATGTTGGTAAATTCATCGAGCTGTTGCACAGTCATATGCAGTTCTCCTCCCTCTTGTTAATGTCCCTGTAACCATCATTCCACGAACTGTGAAATCTCTTGTGTTGCAAATGCAGACGACATGTCTCTCTTGGAATACCTCGATAAGTGCTTAACAGACTGAGCCGTGAATATACCAAATATTGCTTGCCACTCCACCCCCCGTTGTAGCTCATCTTCCTCGAAAACTACCGCGTTTCCCTAGCAGAGAAGATCTTCCCCGCCGCGGATCTTTCTCAGCAGATCTCAACCGCCGGCACTGAGGCCTCAGGAACTGGCAACATGAAGTTTATGGTACGCTGGTGTGATGTCGTGCTTGAATGCGTGTCTGTGACACCTGTTGGTTCCACGCTTTTTCACCGTCAAGCATGTCGGCGTCTTGACTAACTTTCACAAGCACTTTTCAATAAGAAACCCTATTTAAATGCCCTGAATGGACATTGGACAGTCTAATCCAGCTGGAGACAGGTGTGGGGATATTATGTGGGCAGGGAAGTCGTTGACAAACTCACAGATCTTGGCAATTTAAACAGGGTTAGTTAGGGAGTTAATTGGCATTCACCTGTTCTCCAACCTACCTGTACTCGACATCCTCGCAGTAGTGACCGCCAAAATCAGATTACCCAATCAAATTTGATGTCCTTTTACCACCGTTGTCTTTGTTCTTCCAGCTCAACGGTGCCCTGACACTTGGCACCATGGATGGCGCCAACATTGAGATGTGCGAGGAGTGTGGCCGTGAGAACATGTTCATCTTCGGCATGACTGTCGACCAAGTTGACGAGCTCAATCGTAAAGGGTAAAGTCAGTTGTTTTCTGGTCTTTCGTGTAATTTTTTTACGATTTTGTCGACAAATCAGACCATAAATTTCCCAATGATGATTCACCTAGTCGGCCCGGTGATACAAATCTCACTATCCAGTTTTTATGTTCTAATTCGGAAGGGTTTGGTGAAACAGCCACAGTGACTGTAGCTGTCTGAATCTCTCACACGTCGGGTTTACTTCTTTTGTGTAGCTACAACTCACAGGAATTCATCGAGGCATGCCCAGAGTTGAAACAGGTGCTGGAGCAAATCAACAATGGCTTCTTCAGCCCCGACCAGCCGGATCTCTTTAAGGACATCTACAAGACCATGATGTTCGGCGATCGATTCATGCTGTGTGCCGACTTCGCCGACTACATGCGTGTCCAGGCTGAAGTCGACAAGGCTTACGAGGTGTGTGTGCGCTGCTTCGTATCTTATTCTCCGCTTCCCCCCCCCCGCATCAGCTGGAATCACTGATTTTGCAAATTTGTTGGGTTTCAGGATGAAATGAGATGGGCGAAGATGGTGCTTGCGAACATCGCAGGCTCCTGGAAGTTCTCCTCCGACCGGACAATCCGCGAGTACGCGCGGGACATCTGGGGAGTGGAGCCGCGCGAGGAGAAGATGCCCGCTCCCTTCGAGAACCCCGATGCCAACGCGTTGCACACCAAGTAGTCGTCCACCGCCTCCCCCATGCCGTCTCTCTCTCTCTCCCTCATCATAGTTGCCCCGCTGTCGTGCAATCCTACGGCTCGACTCCGTGTTTTTTTTTAAAACATTACACACTTGCCAACTCATTATACCATTTTTTCGCCATTCGATTCCTCCTCCCTCGTCTTCGCTCTAGCAGAATTTTACTTCTCCATTCTGTTCTTTCTCACGTCTGTCTTCCCTCTTTCGCACATTTCCCAAGTACGCATATTTTCATAGCCAAATTGATGCTACATGTACCGCCGTGTGTTAGGCGACCTACCACAGATCCGTGGCACGCGTCGCACCTGTCGGGTTCGCTGTCTTAAATTGAGAAGATTACATAAATTAGACTTCTAATTTATCGAGATTCTCTTCACGAGGTGAGGCTTCTACCGCCCGCCACACGTCTTCGTTGCACCTATTAGTTGATTGGTTGTGCGTCTTTGGTCGGTGCGTGCGTGGAAGCTTTGCTGACGGGAAAATCAATACCTCAGCAGCGCGATTGTGTAACTGCACTGCAGGCTGCACCAACTGTGACCTTGCTAGGTGTTTTAATTCCAATTTGTCCAATTGCAAAACACGTTCCAGGCTAAAGGACCAACAGACTTGTGTCGGTGCCTGGACGGGGTTTGTTGATCGCGTTTTTATTTGGATTTCGTGGTTCTTCAGATCCGAAAAGGTTGTTTCACTTCACAGTCGCATTCGTTGTCTTAAGCGATAAACATACATACTGCTTTGTTGTCATGGAATGGAACTTGTAAGACATATCAACGGTAAATATTTTAAATGAAGTCGGTCGATGTCACCTTTCCTGCGTAGTAATTGGTGCAGATGGACCAATTGCTACAAAGAAAGACCTCGCCATTTATCAGAATTCATTCAGTCGGCTGAATATTTGACTTACTTCAACGATGTAGAATTTACCCTAGACGCTAGGACCAGACAGAAATCGGAATGGTCAGCTGTTTCAACCCCTGAAATCAAGAGGTACATGAACCTTTTCAAAAAAATGGTTCTGGACTCTTTGACCCACCTTTAAGAAGCTAGAATGACGGTGAGAGAGGGAAGCCACGGCTAATTCCCCTCCCCAAAATTCGTCATCACGAAATTCAGGTATAAAACAATATACTCCATTTACTAGCATCTTGCAATTGTGCACTCTGACAACGTGGTTCCGTCTAGCAGATTGTGTGAACAATTAAAAAAAAACTAGAGATAGCTTCCTACCAACTTTCTGCTTAACCGCGCAAGCCAACACGTCCTACCAAGTTGTGTTAATACGGCACCCGCATGTTCACGTTGACGCGGCGACAGAGGAACGAATTGAATCTTTCCACAAAACCTCGCTTTTCAATGAGTGAGCTCTAAAAAATTGTGATTATCCCGTCTCGATTTGGGTTTGGGGAGCTATTTCCAAATATTTGGTGATTGGAGAACGATGGTGCTCAATTTGAAACAACAAAATTCCAAGATAAATAGGATTTTGTTGATCTATACCACACTGTCCGTCAATTCCTACAACTGTCTCGCCACGTTTTACATGAGCTGCAAAAGCAACGTGCTTTCTACAAGAGGAGAATTGTCTGAAAGTTCCTTAATTTAATCACATTCCGGCATTCGAATTGTTCAGCATCGGGCAAAACGGCTTAAAAATGTAACCGAGCAGGTACGTGGGAAATAAAGTGGGTACTAGTGGATGAGTTCCTCAATTTTTTGCTATTTCCCTTGAGCTACGTGTGATCAAACAACAATGTCATGGTATAAAAAAACAGATTTGCAAATTTTGCTTGGATTTCAAGGTTGAGTTGGATGAGTAGTTCACACGTACTCCTCGCCACTTACTGTTTGGTTACGTAGAAGATTCTGGAAAAATGGGTTCCCCCACCAGATACACGGCACTTCTTTTGTTGGATGAAGCAATCCACGCTCCGTATACTTTCTGACTTTCTTCAAACCTACTCTTTCGCCTCCTTTTGTGTTATAATGTCATATACAGTCCCCGCATTTCATCTCCTATTAAGACTTCATTCAAGAATGTTTTGTGTAGATGATGGACAAAGTATCTGACCCATTAACCGAATTTCGAAGTGCATCCAAGTAGCTGCAAATAGCAAAATGCAGTCGGATTGTCAACGTTTGGTCTGTCAGCAGTCTCTTTATTCTTAATCAGTGGATTATCGTTGTGCAGTAGCTCACGGATAAATTCACTAGCAATGCCGGTATGTCACGCGCGTTTCTATTGAAGTCGCCGTGTCAAAATGGATTGAAACACTAACGAGATCTATTTTCGATTCTCTGCTGGGGGTTCTGCATTCCCCAAGACGGCTCATTGTGGATCAAGATTTCGGCATTGTTTGCACAAATCCCCTAAACACGTCACTTCAGTGAATGAATCACCCGCATTCAGATCCCTTGTCTTACATCAGCGTGGGAAGGTGAGGATCTAGCGTCAGACAAGGGATCTGTGGTACCGGGTGTCTGTTAAGGTCAAAAACGTAGCACATTCCTTTTAAACCCCTAGAACAGGGCAAACGTTCAGCGTTAAAATGTCCATTTTTAAATTTTTCGCTACAACTCCATCACTGGTTCTACTTTTAATCTCATGGCAAGAATGCAAGGTTGCATTCTGGCTAATAACCCTCCACACGGGTTAATTTAAAGTTAACAACCGTTTATGGTTATGTTGACTGATGACGCATTTAAACAACACTTTGCTAGTAGCATCAGTATAAAAGAATCGTGAGCACAGTCGTAAGTGCATATCTCACTCAGTCTAAATCGAAGTCCTTCCAGTGTATGCTTAGATCATGCTTTATTTGGTGTGTATTTTTCGCAGAAAAACCTATTGTTTTCGAAATGATTCAAAGTACTGGTACCAAGCCTCATTCTAGTGTCTTGGTTGAAGGTACAACAGCAATTTATGGAAGGTACTCGGCTACGAAGCGAGTTGTTTGCCAAAGCAAGTGGGAATTGTTTGCATGAAGCGATGTCTATTGCGTGCTATGCAACCTTGCGTATCGTTGCAGGACACAGAACGCACGCTGAGTCGTGCAATCTGTACAAGCGGTGGGTCAGATACATGCAGTAATGAGAGCACGTCACATCGAGGCTGCAATGAAACATGAGGTCAACTTGTCAGTGGAGGTGTGTTCGGCTCTCAGGACAACTTGGTGGTTAGTCAGGTGTGATACAACAAATCATGGAATTACAGATTAAGGACGCATGCATGTGGGATCGGATAAACGCTGTCGAAGAAAACCATGGGGTAGACACGTTAAGCGATTGATAAGACTTTGGTTCTTAAAGCTACTGATTTATTCTTACTAAATCAGGGTCCATTTGACGTTCTCTGACAAGGAGGGAAGCATTACATTTTGAAACGGTTCACCAAAGTGTGGATTTGAAAGGTCCACAGTGAAATACAACATGTTGTGGGCTGTTCGAAGCACGATGCGAACTTGGCACGACTTAAGCGAAGTTGCGGCAGTCTAATCATCCCACTCTGAGGTTCGTGCACCGCCCAGAGGTGACTCATCTGCTTCTAGTACCGTTTGATTCGCTCCCTACATTTCCCAGCTGTTTGAGACGGCATTGAATAGTTGGTGTTTGATCAAATCAGAGACGTCAATTTTGCGCCGGAACCTGGGCAAGTCACAACTCGTGACTGATGTTCATCACGACAAAAATGTACTATTTCACAATTTTTTTAGTTGGTGTTTTGCAAGTTTATTTATGGGAAAGCAAACTTTTGTGACCTATGCACTAACTACACCGTGCCAGGCAGCTTCTGGCAAAATTTAATCCACATTTCTTGTGTGAACGCCGACAACTTGTAAGTCCATGTGAGTTTTTACTTCACGACATTTGGTGCATTTCACCAATCGTGTTCTGTGTCCAGTAGGAAGTCGTTTTTTTCCTCGAATCACATCGCACCGTTCGTTAGCACCTTCCGAACAAAAGTGCTACACATTGATGGGCATTAGAGGTATCCGAAAATAGGTGTAGTGGTAATTTATTTTTATGAGACTTATACTTTCGTGCCATTTTTCTACTTGCCAAACTGTTTTCGTACACTTCGCAGTTCAAATGATCCGCTGCATTTTAGCCAATCAGATACAAGATCGAGAATAATGGGATACCACACGCCTAATTACCAAGCAGATTTACGATCATGGACCAATCGGTGGTAAAATTCCTTTCAACGGACTATTTCTATAAGATATCATAATCCTGCACACGATCTGATTGGATGGTTCAAAAAACCGTCTAACAGGCATTGCCTCTGGCTTCTACGTTCATTTTGGGGCATTTGCGGATATCAAAAATACCGGTCGGACCGATGTAGGGCATGAAACTCCATCATGACACCATGAATTGTAAGAAAGTTGCATATGCTCGTACAAATGAGTTGTCCTCAAGGCTTTAAACGATTTCGATCTAGAGCTTGATCCAAGATAATTATTGAAAAAAGGACCAAAAGGGTGCGGGTACATTCGCAACACCGATGCCGTTTATTACCGCTCCTCCGAGTCAGTGGATGCCATTTACAGTGAGTAAATTTTGCATCGATGCTACTCCTGGTAGTTTAAAGGAATCGCTGTATAGAACCAGAATTCTTTGCTGTTCCAATATCATTGCATGAACAATGACCTTGGCTCAGTCACACAAGCCGAAATCACAGAAATGTCAGACATGCGCTGACCGCATGGGTTTGGTTCTGGGCGATCAAGTCAACCGGCGGAAGTTGAATTGGATCCATTTGAAAGGACCATTGTGGTACTAGCTTGCACAGACCTAGATTTATCTCAGAAAAGTTAACAGACTGTGAGATTTGTTTAGGACAGTGAAGTGTGTTCAACCCGCACTTCCGCAAGTTTTATTTACTTTATGTAAACACAAGCACCGGGTGGTGTTGTGACAGCCCACTTTAAGACGCTGTTACGGCTAAACCGGTGCGTGAATGCGTGGCTCCTAGTGCAATCAATTGAACCCCTCGTCTAGCGCTTCAGCGTCTTCTCCGAACTAGCACATCGACAAAGCACGGATGGGTCAAGACCAGGCCTCTTTCAGACAGCCTTTTGTGGTTTCGGTTGAAGGCTGCGTCCACGTCCAGATGCGTGGACGACCTTGAGTGAAATTCAGAGTAACAGTACACTCAAAGATGAGTGGGTTAAGAGGATGGAGACGACCGATTCGAATACAGAAGTGGTGCGTATGAACACGAATAAGAAATTCTCAGCTGGGAATTTGTCAAAATCTTGAGAAATGCCGTCTTTAAGATGCCGAATCCCCAACAGCCGAAACACATGACAATTTGCAATTTCAGTACAAATGTGTGGCCCAAAGCTGCGTGAAACTAAGTCGCGATTTGATCGGGTCAAATTCGACGATTCAGAGGAAAAAGTCAATATTTTTGTAGACATGACTGTGTACCAAAGTGGTCAAGTCTAATCTTCAAGAAGTTATGTTTCGACATTCCGAAAACATTTTCGTTTACATTGAGACTTGGGTAACTAGAAGACCTCTGCGTAAACTTGTTGTGGGTCCCACCATGTGACCTTCAACCACGCCGGGGCCACGGAATTTACGCTGGCCCGATTACGTTTCCTTGTTACCCGCGGTGAAGAAAAAGATCGGAGAGGACGTGGACACAACCGTTAACCTCAGAGCTCAACCACGTTGGTGTCGTAGTGTCGTGTGTGGCGTTTGCGCGTGTGTATTTATGCCTCAGAACATTGAGACTCGGATAACTGGCTGATGTGAGTCGTCCGCGATGTACCATTATGCTGTTGTCCTGAAGTTAACAAGTTCGATCGAAAAGGATTGATAAAATGTACAAGTAATTTCGCCAAGTTCAGCAGAACTGGTCGCTTATGGTGTTTACTTTTATTACGCAACTTCAGGCAACGCTTTGTGTGAGTGTACGCAAAACAATTTTTAACCAATCGCAAATCTCAAACCTAAGCACCGTAATAGAAATATCCATCATCGGTGGTGAATTTCGGTTTTGACAGGGAGAAGATTTTCATGTCAGAATTTGACAGTAATCGTGACGCCTAAAGGAGAGGCAAATTCGGCAGGCTGGGAAGAGCATTTGCTTTGTTTTATCTGGCCGCTTCCATTGTTTAACTAATCGACTTGTTCAAAGATAATTTGATTGTGTTGTGTTGCTAACGTTAGGTGCTCCGGTATGCGCAAGACGTGTGAATGGATACGGATCACCTTCGTGGTACACAAGGGGTGCTGGCGGACACGTCGTCAACCAATCGCCACGCCCGACTTATCAATAGGACTTGGCTAACCACCAAAACTGCGAATTTAAAGGCAATCACTTCAGATATGAACCCTGGTTGCATGTCATGTAGAGACTGCTTCGTAGGCTTTGGACTTGATTATTTCCTTACTTTACTAAATGTGCCAAGTATGATTCCGAAATTACCAACTAGGACAAGACTCACGCCACTACATCGCGAAAAAACTGTTTGGCGAATGAGGAACCTAAAAAAAAGCATTCACCGACTAGCCATTTGTCATTTTTAAGAAGAAGCGTAACCTTTTGGCTTTCAAAGTACAATGTCAAGTTTGTTGATCCTTGACCTTGTCGCGGTATAGATCAGTTTCCTTCACTGTGACACCTGGTGGAACCGGGTACTTTGTGAAGTAATCGAAATTTGTCCTGTCCTATCCCAATTTCACGGCCGTCTCAAACACCATAATTGATTTTATTTTTAACAGAGAATATTATGAAACATCAAGAACATTAAACCTGCCCAATGCCACGCTTTGTTTTAATAAGAAAAACTAAAAACGAGACCTAGGCCTCGCGCAGAACGTCTTTGACAGCTTGTTTATCCAGGCACTTCAACTATTGGGGTAAATCTAGCACCACAATCTGCCTCGCCGTGTCTCCATCTCACCTGGTGTGATACCAATGTGATCGGTGTAGCCGGTAGGTGTGTTTACAGAACCGGTGTATAAACATGTACACACCAGGCTGGTGGCTGTTTGACTTTCTGCTGCTAACTGTGAACTTGGGCGATGGCTGCGTCGTCACCGGTGACAACGTTGCCATCGCGACACAAATTGAGGTTTGACTAAAGCGACCGGTTATCACGTAATCGCACCAGGCACGTCGACAATCTGCGTTGAAGCAAACAAGTCTGATAAGCCGTTGCGCGCACGTGTCGCCGACGTCGTATTTCTGACATTTGACGAGCTATGAGATTAGCGGCTTACAAACGTTTGTATGCGGGCATATCGCAACTCATTTACCAAGTAAGGCTGACTGTAGTAGGTGATGTGTTGATGGTTCTTCATAAGCACTGTCGCTTCAGACAACGAACGCCGGCTGTGGTAACAGAAACAGACAATTCCTGGTTGGTGTAGGTTAGCCACGGACAAGCGAGATCGCACTTGTATTTGCTCTTCCCAAATCCAGAACACAGATGCTTTGACGAATTTCCGCCTTTTAAAGATGTGTGTTTGTGAGCAGTGACTCCTATTACAAATTGACCTCTCTCTCTCTACAGAGGTGCTTACATCATTTTGATTCTTAATGTCAGTTTTAGATGGTCAGTTTGCTGACGTTCCCGAGTGTAAACAAACAACAGGATCTAATAAACCGATAGGCTTCTGCTGACCAATCACGTGATTAGCATTGTTGCGGTTTTATTCAATTTTCCAGTTGATATCGATTGTGATAGACTTTACCAATTTTTAACAAAATAAGGCGCATCGTAGTTGTGTCCGTCGCCTCTATTGCAAAAATCCGTAAGAATGGTCCTGATTGGTTCACCATTTAGTGGCTGGGTGAAGGTCAGGTCAGGGTGGCCAATGCTTGTTGAAAGGCCAGCGGCGCCATCAAAACAAAACAATGGATGAATTGATCGCCTCTACGTAGACAGTGTTCATGTAGAAACACTGGCTCAGGAATTTAAAAGCACAAAGTTATTACTGAATTTACAGAACTCATAAAAATGAATTAAATAGTATACAGACGTGAATGTTTAAAACGAAGCACATCTCTCATCGGCATCCAGTTGCGTTTTGATGATTAAGATTACTTACAGCTCTAAGCCCTTCAGAAAATCTGATCTGGCTCTAATTTGACCCTTTAAAGATGACTCATCTCTAACCTTCTTTCAGGATGTATTCAGAGAGGGGGACGTTGATTCTGGCCAATCCGATTCAAGGCAATGGGAGAAGCTACTATTAGTGAATTTCAACTCAGTCACTGAGTGTAAAGTCTCAACAAAGTGAACAAAATCGAAAACTTTAGCTTGACTACTAAATGGCATCTAATGAATAGGAAAAACTCTAAGGCATGGCACCGATACCTTAGAAATCTTCCACTCATCTCCACCATTCACTTCTCCACAAAATGACTTGATTTATCTACTGGTGAAAACACACAGACACAGAACTCCATGGCTGATGTTTGTTCTCCTGATCTCTCTATGAGTAAAATGCTGGTTGTGCTCCTGCGACACGACAGCCTCAGGCACTACTACCAAATCCCTCTACTTTTGGCTATTTAAGTAATATGTGGTCTGATTGAATTAATTATGACATCATTATCGGCTTCATTTACTTTCCTTTATACTTTTAGTTAGGCTATGAATAATTATGGCTTAAAACTGTCAGTTTGATTAATTTCCACGAATTGTCATTGCGGAAGATCCTTTGAGGATGCAGTCAGGGCCTAAGAAAATGCACATTGCATTGCAAAGAAAAAAATCGGACTAATTGATTTGCTAAACTTCAAACGCTAGATTGTAGTAACAATTTTTTTTCGCACCATCATTCCTTAAGCCCTCCTTAGTGGACGAAGCAAACCACTGTGTTTTTTATTATGTAGTCCAATCATGGAATTAAATATTTTTTTCAATAACCTATTTAAAGCAAATGTACACAGGTTGCAAAATCGACCTTATGTTGATTTATTTTTTCCAAAAATAACAATTTTTTCCAAATAAAATTTTCGCTAACATTACGTTTCAATCACTTGATCCCCATATTCATTTTGCTTGCATCCAGAGCAATATCTGAAATAACAGAGACGGAAGAATTCGAATTACAAATTTTGTTAAGCTTAAGGCACAGGACCACGAATTTTATAATTATTCCATAGCCTGAACACATCAGTATTGCAAACTGATGAGCTGCAGCAAGGAAAAGATTATATAGAATATGCGCAGACATTACCTCCCATTCCAAAAAAAACTTATGCATGCAAAGTCACCATCGATTCAAAGAAGTACTAAAATTTCAGCAAATGAAAGTTCTGTTAACCTTGGTTTTGTATGACATTGTAATGTAATGAAGTTCGGAATTGTGTTGAAGAAGTATCTCTACTTGTGTATATTCGATTTTCGTTACCAAAAGTCATAACAAATTAAAGATGGACAAATCGATATTTTGAGAGTAAAAAAAATCCTAAGACTAGACTATTCATCTTTGTTTATAGAGAACTTGATTGATCAGGTGCCCTATCAAACGCTATGTTGGCTACTACTTTCCATAGAAGTTGCAAAAACTACAAGTTAAGATGACAATAACATACCCAAAGCTGAAAGATGGAGGGGACAGCTAGAGTTAAAATAAACTAAGATGGTTTAGATGCCTTTTTGAAATTTTTGGAGTGTTGGTCCTCGTAACGTGATGCCAAATAGAAAAACGTTATTATTAAGTAGGTCAAAAAAAAGTATATTTTAATGCAATGGGGTACTAAGACAGCACTTTTTTGTCATTCTGACATATTGTGAAAATTTTGAAATTTTTTAGAATGTATGTTATGATAACGTTGTTTTATGACGCATATTAAATTAAATCACTAATGTGTAGGCTTGTAGGAAAAAAAATTGGTCGAATTAATGGATATAATGAACCGTATGGGCCAGGCTACCAAAGTAAATGACACAATAACATTTGAATACGTTACTTCTTAAAGAAATCCCGAAACTGCCATCTGGTACAAAGTGAGTAACAAAACTTGCAGACAGCTAATGTCACCCTTCATCACCTTGTATATTCGACCAAATCATTTAGGCATACTAAGAGATCAAATGTAACTTGATTGGTTACTGACCTGATTCGATGAACAGATAAGACTGAAAGGATTGTCAACCGACCTTATGGCAGTTTATGCTTAAAACTATAGGTAACAACACTCCCATCACGTCCATTCAGTTAATAAATGTAATCGGGATACCTACTGACATATTGTCAATTTTACACTCCAGCTACTAGAGAAGGCAAAAAAATAATTGAAGGAGTTGTGAAACTGAACAATGTTTTAAAGTGTTACAGAATTTACCTTTAGTGTACGAGTCATACTTGACTAACCATCTTTCTTGCAAACAAATCTGGTAAGATCCACTTGTTGAACTCTAACAATTTTATTTATTTTGATTTTGTTTTGATCAGTAGCCATTACGCAGCAATTTATACATTCATTTAATACATACTGAAAACTGCGACCGTGGTCGCAAGGACGAGGTCACTGAATCTCATTGGTTGGTGTGCAAAAGGGTTTCTACTAGGAGTGAAACGGACGACGCTTAACAGTCAAGCCCCAGCAAGATGTCGGTCGGGGTGATCGTTGCTCCCCGTCCTCGGCCAGTGAAGCTGTCGCTGCTAATAGAATTTATGTGTCAGAAGACCTATACTGAAATGATGCATTTAGTTGATCTGTAAGGTGTCCATTTTGCTCTATTCTGCAAGCCTCCCAAGCAAAACAGACTTAGAAAAGAAGATAGAATTAGCGAAGTTCTTTAGCCGAACAAGGAATCTTTTTATTAGACTAGAGGCTCTTGCGAAATGGGCTAATAGTTCTTCAAAGGTCGATAAGTGTGAGGTTTGTTGTGCCGACTTGGCCTATCCTCCTGTAGAAAATCTCGAATTTTCTCGAAGAACAGAGCCTATTCCTTCTTGACACAGCAAATGTCCTGTCGTTCTTGCACCAAAACCACCTCGTTTCTGCAAGGTAGATTTTATTTCGGTCGCTCCAATTCTAGGTTGCCCCCTTTTTCCATGCTCCTAGCTGTTGACATATTTGTCAACAAGACGTACACACGCCTTCCAAAATGCATTAAAGTAACTATATTGTTTAATGATTTTATATTAAGTCTCGTTTCGTTCCTCCGGAACCTATCACGGATGAAGAAGTACGGATGGGACTGCTTGATCTGAACAGAATAATCAAATATCGGCTAAGCGTAACGCAATTTCCTCGACATTTCACGAACATTGTTATCCGTAGGCCTCTTTCTGAGATAATTCCATGGTTTTAGAACGAGGAAGAGTTACGTTTACGGTACCGCACGAGTTTAAGGTAGGTCTTTCCTCCGTAACATGTGGCATTTTGTAGGTCACCCTCACAATGCTCTCAGAAGCGTTGGACTTCCCTTGGCGCATCATTTCCGTCGAATTTTTAGTTTCCGATCCTGAAAAGAATAGTGAGTCTTTCAGCTGCTCTTAACTTCATTGTTTCTAAACTTTTGGTCACCTTCGACTTTTATTTTAGTTAGTGGTCCTCTTATTCACCCTCGACAGACTCGCTTCTTGGTGCAGCAGGCCCAGTCGCGAATTCTTTACCAAAGTTTCGACAAGCGGCCACCACTAGTGCATCTCTATGACATGCTGCGTATGTTAATTTTTGGTGGCCATTACATATCACCACGTGTTTTGTCTAATAGTTTTTTTCTTCTTGTTTTGGTAGATGCTTTTGCAACCTCCTTGCAGTTAGACGTGCTCTACGAACAGGCTCAGCGTCTGCGGTCCAGGCGACCCACGGACCCCTTCAATATTGAATGCTATCGACCTGGTCAACTGCTCAAAGTTATCTACTGGCGGGGTCTTACTAATTGTAACTATCAAGCAGTGATGGGTCCTGACGGTAAAATGAGGCCAGCGGGTGAGTTGGTACATTCTATAAATTGTTTGGTGCATCCCTATACTCACTTATTTCTCGATTTCTTCTCAGTGTACTCAATAAGCATTCACGTGGACCCATTGGATCCGCAACGGCCGCTGAGTTTGACACACCATCCAGAATTGAGTGCCATTGATGTACATAAGATCGGTTCATTTGTTCGAGTAAGTGCAGTGGCCTGCGTCTTTCCCCAAATCTACTCTTCTTCTGACATAGTTCTATGCTTTTAGGGTGACTGTCTTTCAATCGAAAACTTGCTGACTCGAACAATAATCATACGAGCAGAAGCAATACTCATGGATATCAAACGTGAACTCCTTCCCCTCTCACCAGGCCCCATTGTGACCAGTGAGATCCCGCTGTGCTTGTCTGTGCCTATACTCTGGCCTTGTTACACTCATGAACTACTCTACCTTCGAGTTGACTCAGCACAAGGTCATTTGCGGGCGTCATTTGCAACTGAGTCTATAAAAGGTCCACAACTCTTGCGAGAGCTTGAAATGGCGTTCAACCGTCCGTCCTGTCGTCGAGTTAACTTCGACCACGGTTCTGCCACGGATTACCGAGCCGGTACCCGCGGAATGCGTAGTCTTGCCGGAGACGACGCGCGATGGCAAGCACGACTCGTGGACATTTTCGCTCGCCTTCGGTGCCTCCTCGGCCAGTGGCGTATCTCCTCTGTGCACCACAATCGCCCCGTGCGCGATTCCCTGCCGATTGCTGTCCCCACAGACAAGTCACTCGACTTACCCTACACGGAGCTTTTGGAGCGCGCTCAGCAAGGTCGCGTTGCCCTCTCCTACATCAAACTCTTTCCCAACGATGACCACTACCTTGTCTGCGAAATAACTCCAACGCCCAGCCTCTCCGTGGATTACCAGTACTATATGATGAAGTGTGTGTCAATGCCTGTGACTGTGACGGACTTCCATGTCCCGTCAGGTGGTCGTTGGCTCACCTACAACCCCAACCACGTGGCCGACAGTTCTGGCGCAGTCAGCTCCCCCAGTGTTGTACTACGCATCACGCATTTTCTGCCTTTCAATGGGAATGTCCTCGCGCCTTCGATTAAATCCACTTTCTCGTGCAGGCAGCAGCAGCAGCCACCGGTACGTCGTTAATTTGTCTCGGCTATTCACGGTAATTTTTTTACATTCCGCACGAACGTTTAGTGGTGCAAAGTAAGATAATGCGTCGCCTTGAATGCATAAAACAGCTGAAAACCACTGGCAGACACATTGTGTGTTGTAAACAGCAAACACCCTCAGTTCAATGCCACTAATAGGCTGATTTTTCTTGAAGGTGCTAATTAACCTGGCTGGATTGCTTCGATCCTGATTGGTTGTTTTGTTGAGTGAGGCGAATCTTGTTGACTGCAATTTCGGGTTTGTCTAGTGATCGTACCTGTTCGTCTCCTTCTCTCCTGTGCTGCAATGTTGCATAACTGAAACCCAGGGGTGGTCGACCTTAATCCCCGAAGCATCAACCCCGTTGGATGATTATGTGAGCTTGGTGCAGTGTCTTCTTCGAAAGACTTTTGCTTCGGTTTTCAAGGATTACGCAGACAATCGCCTAAACGTAGAACGCGTTTCCTGTGTGGTTTTTGTTACACCAACAAAGCGTGTATGTGTAGGGATCCATAAGGCTTTGTAATCAAAGCAGAGAAGCGCGTGTTTACGGGGCGTGTTCGTCTGTCTAGAAATGGGGGTTAGATGTGTTGCTTCAAGCAATTAACACGCACACAAACACGAATTGGCAATAGGGTCAGGGACATTGACTCTGCAGGCAAAAATTCGGAAACGTCGTCTGCTTGGTTTGCGGGGTCGGCGTCAGCCCGTTGTGGAGCTGCTCGTTCCCTTTCACACTGCTTGGACGCATTCGTTGTGGAAACGCGGTGCTGTCTCCCCGCACGACGGGCTGTTTGTCGCACTCGACGCTCGGACGTGATATTGAGTAGGTGGTGGCAGTGCTCTATACATTCCTTCATAAGAATGTGTGTGTAGTGTATAGTTGATGAGTAGGATGTTAGTTTCCGCTGCCTGTGCTGGTTGTGTGGGTGGAAAATGGGATGAGGCAGTGTTCACCTGTGATTCACGCACATTTCGAGTGACTCCACGAAGAAGGAATGAAAAAAGTCGATTTATTCTAATCCGCGAGGAGCAAGAACGCCGTTCACAGACCCCCTCCGTCCGTCATGCTGTGAAGGGCGTCAGCCATCGTGGCATTGTGCGGGCTAACGTGCGGCTGAAATGCTGTAAGCAAGATCACACACGAAGCGAACAAACTGGTAAATTTCACCTTTTCCAATCCACACACCAGTCTATTTTCGCCGTGCGACGAATCACTGTGAACGGGGGTTATAGGTGAGAATTTTTATTTTAAAAGTGGGTTTGAAACAAGGCCAAATTGTATGAAAACCACGGTGTCTGGAGAAATGCCGGCTTCGACAATGATTCTCGAGTGTTAGGGGGTCAAATTCGCGACCAGGACGTCGTGGGCAGGTGCGAAATTGTTGGTGATACTGGCAACCTCCCTGATTGTGGACTATTTTCGAACAACTTGGCGATTTCTGATTCCTGCAATCTAGTACTAATTCTAAACATAGCATATTTTTAACGCACTACCCGTGTAATTTGGAAAACCTGCATCACGTCGACAAATCCCCCACGATTGAATTTCATAGCTCATCGTATTTAATGACCATCCATGCTGATAAAACCGCATAGCTGGTGCCAACGATGCCTTTCGCATCAGGTTGCCCTTGAAAATTACACTTGATTCCCTTTGCACGATTTCGCACAATGTGGGGTTTTCAAATCTCCTCTTTCTCTCTAAACAACGCCATTCGATGACCCATTTTAGCTTAAAAGCCACAATTTTTGTGTTTTATATTTTTGATTTCTTTATTTAGCCGTGATAGATTTTAAGCGTTGTTTGAATTATTTGAAATCCTACCGATCTTGTGACGAATTTTACGCCTAAATATGCTAACCTGCTCACGTTAATTAGTTGAAGTGCCTTAAATTCCGTGTTTGTAAACCCCAAGGAAAAAAGTTGTGTTGCCTTTTTTCCAATTCTGTCAAACAGCTTGTCTGGTATAACGTGAAAACAAAGCGGATTTTTAAATTGTAACTGGCGAGATTTCGTGTAGTATGAGTTCAGTTTCCCCCTAGTTACGCTCTATCTTTATTATGAACGTTGAGTCGATTATCAGCACAACCACCACTGAATCCACATCTGATACCTCAAGACAAACCGCTTGTTCATAAATCGATAGGCAATCGATAGGTCTTGCGGATGTCCAAAGCTTTGCTCAAGCTGAATCTCACTTTGAAGGATGGTGTGTTCGCCGTCTCTCCAAGGTAAAACGTTTCGCTTCTACTGATGGTCACTTGTTCGTAGTTGGGGGCTGGGTTTGTTTGTGGGGGTCTGTAGGTCGTAGAGGTGGTCAACCTGGCGCCTCTTCCTTATAATGCCACCTCTGCTTCGACAGCTTTCAGCGCTGCAGGAGGGCGCAGTGCAGTCGCAACATGGGCGCATGCGACAACGGCTGAAGCGTGTCCGCGTCCTGCTGGACCACCTGCCAGAGGGTGCCAGTGACGTCAAACGACGCTGCCTCGAGCGGCTGGATCCACGCGCCAGGGCGATGGTCGAGTCGTTCGATGTGTCGCGCGAGTCGCAGTCGAGTGACGCCGACTTCGAGCCCCTGCCCGACCTCCTGCGCCTCCTGAGTGACCTCGAAGACGATGTTATCGCCAGTGAACTGACCTTTAAGGTGGGTGGGTGGTCGTTAGCAGGTGGCTGCATATCCACCGCCACCTCCCGTGAAACAGACGTGTTTTTTTTATTCCGCAGTTGACTGAGAATGGGATCGTCCACGATGGCGTCAACAACAACGCACAAAGCGGCATCCTCACCGTCGATGTCAGGAGGTACGTCAAAGTGTGCGTTGGCCTTGACGCACTTCACAGTCTGACACCGATTTCGAAGCAGCGGCACGATGGCTACGTTTTTGCGCGTATTTTGATCGGTTTATGAGTGTAGCTCCTTTACATGGTTGATTAGTTATATTTTCCCTGTGAAATGAATGCCACAACCAGTAAATCCTTGATTCTATTAGGTGTGTGGTTTAACTTCTGCAGACTAATTTCCTCGAGCTTAAAGCTGTACTTAAAATGGACACGTTTTTCCGGTCTTTTGTTGGGTTGAAAGGATCAGACGCAACGTTTCAGACCACCGAACGGCAAGTCTACGTGCGATACATTACCTCCTTGAGTGTACGACGATGGCACCGCTTTTAATGCGAATTCCAACAAGAAAAATTGACTTCTAAACCACGGGACAATTCAATTTGTGGTGTTTTTGGTGTTGCCGGCGTCGTGTCTTATGAAATGTGCAACTATTGGTACAGACGTTTCTTTAGAAGAGGTGATTTCGACCTTATTTACCAGCCTCGAAGCTTTGACGATGCGGAATCGTAAGCGCCACTGGACAAGAAGACTCGATGCAGTTGCAAGAAGAGATTGCAGCAGCCCACCTAGGAATCATCCAAACAGCGATTTCTAGGAGATTGCACCATCAAGTGGGAACAATTTAAAAACTTGGAAGTTGGCTGGGTGGCCCCACATATGTTGACTGCACCCAGCCCAGATCGACGCACGAACACTGCTTGCCCGCCGGCAAAACGAGCATTGAATGGACTTCCCTCGGAACATGGTGACGAGTGATCAGAAGTCTATAATTCGCGAGAATCGCAAACGTAAAAGCGATGTCGTGGGTAGATCCCGGACAACTCAATACATAGACGCCGGAACAGGACATCCACTTAACAACGAAGGTTCGCCTGTGTATCTGGCGGGGCGACATGAAGGGTCTACTCTATTACGAACTCTTGCAAACTGGTCGTCAGACGGTGACTGCGAAAGGCTGGAGTCGATAGTTAAATAAACTGGGCAAGGAACTAGTTCAGAAAAAGCCATTTACTGGGCAAGGAAGCAGGCGAGTCGCTCCACTGCTGCTGCATGATAACGCCTGACCACCTGAGGTTGCTCGCGCGACTCAGAAAGACGACCCTCTTGAACTTGGGATGGAGAGTTCTCTCCCACACGCGCGGCATATTCACCAGACTTGGCAACCATTTATTCCTGTCTGTGTAGCAAATTCGTCGACGATGACTTGATTGCCTTGAAGCCTGCGACGGCATTCGTCCGCTACCTGAGAGATGGCGCAAGGCCATGGGAAACGGTAGACAATATTTCCAGGATTAAGTCGGTTGTTCTCCTAGTTTTTACATAAATTTACTGAAAAATATGCAGCAAAAGAGAGTCATATTTGTGCTGCCAAGTGTTTGAATACACGCGAGTGGGAGGTGTCCACAGTTCCACTGACACGGTTCACCCCCTGTCCTCCGCTAGCATTCCAACAAGTCGCCTGCCCACCTGGGCGCAGGCTGGCTGCGAGAGCCTTCGTCAGCACACCAAACGTGTGCTTCTGATCAGCTCCACGAAAGCCTACGCCTCCTCACCGACGGCGGCGGCGGCGATGCGCAGCTGGCGTCTCAACATCGCCTTCAGCGGCCTCCCGGGTGAGCGCTGCACCAACGGCGGCAACCTGCTCTACCAATCCGAGGAGGTCCACGTCAACAGCACCGCGGAGTTGGCGGCGTTTGTGGCGCTTGTGGTGCGCGAGTGGGAGAGCCTGTGTCGCATGTTCGCCATCTGCGAACCCGTCCTCAGGAACCCCGGTAAGGCCTTGTCCCGCTTTTCTTTTGGTGAATGTCGAGGTAGCAGCCATTTTGCCGACAACATGGTTCATCCTTGTTCCTCCTTCCAGCCTGTTTGCCACGCGATGTGAGCTTGAAGGCGTTCGATGCAAAGAGCCTGGTGCTGGCGTACGGACCGGGCAAGCACTATCTTGTAAGTTGTGACCCCGAAAAGTGGTCATGAATCGACTGGTGTTAATGCGTATTACTCTACACCAGGCAGAACTGTCGATCGACTCGCGGCACCAGTGCGTCCTGCGTCTCGGTGTTCACCCGGGTCCTTCCACCGTGAAACGCCAACAGGACGACTCACCGGAGGAGTTATTGAAGAGGGACCTTTTCGAGAATCCCCACTGCATTATTCGAGAGCACCTAGAGTACCTTCTGAACGGCCACAAGTCGGTGTCCCGTCTCTGCAACGTGAGCCTCTTTCTTGTCGGCGGTCTTGAAGCATCAGAGTAAAAGTCGATACTTGTTTTCTCCCCCCTAGACGCTATCTTCCACTCTGCCGTTCGTCGTGGCGATGGAAGTCGTTAGGAAGCCCACTGTCATGACCAATCCCAACAAGGTACTTCAAGCGCTGTTCGATTTTAAGATGCTTCCTTCATGTCAGAGTGTGAAAGTTCAAATTTCTGTTTTTTTAAACACACCTCCACAGTCGTCGTCCGTCGCGGCTTCAGCGCGTCCACTGAGAAGCATGGCGTTGATAGCGCTGTCGTGCTTCGACCTGGCGCTCGTCTACCGCGGCACGCTGTGCATGCGCTTCAGGCTGGAGCAGAAGGTGACGCCAGGTGGGGCCACAGCCGACGTTGTTCACATCTCCGACGGGTGCCAGAACCACGGACAGCCCGTGCGACCCGGTGGCATCTCCAGCGAGATCTACCCCGTCCAGGGGTTCGTCCAACTACCTGCCTTTCAGGTTAGCCTTTGCAGCCTTTTGTCTGCTCACCTGCACGCACGATCCACCCTCTACCCGCCCTCCTCCCTTCTTTATTTTAGCAATTTCTCGCTTCAATCCAGAGAACTCTCAGAGCAGAAAGTGAAGGTTAGTGCGAGATTTTTGTTATTTTACAGCCGAGCACCAACCAACTTCCCCCTCCACCTAACGTGTGCCTTGTTGTTGTTGTTGAAATTGTCATGAAGGCGAGGACTCCCTGGGCTGCGTGAGCGTGCCGCAGCTGGCGCAACTCCTCACCCCCGGTCGTGGAAGCCCTTCGCCGCTCGAGTGCTACCTCTCCGCCAGTCTGATCTTCCACGCCAGCTTCCAGGCGGTGAACACCCTCCGGTGGCAGGTACCTTCCGCGCCCGTCGCCCAGGCAGGCGAATTCGCCTCCAAGGTGCCCGATTCGGGCCTCGAGGTGCGTCTGAAGCTGCACGCCGAGGAGCCATCCAAGCCTGAGGGCTTCTTGCCTCGTTGGCGTCTCGGTCTGATGGTCACTCCCGATCCTCTCACATGCCCTGCCGAAAGGAGCGCTGAGCTGTCCGGTCGCATCGGGGAGTTCTTCCAGCGGAGGGTGAGTTGTGTGTGTGTGTGTGTCGACTGGATCGATCCTTGTGGTCCTGTGTGGTCACTGCGTCTCTCCACGCCAGGTCTGCAACTTGTCGCCTCAAGCAGCGGCCATCACGTCGTTCTTCCGGCTGCTCTCTCTACCCGCCGCGACTCTCCACGACCTCGTGTCCAACGTCTTCGCGTGGGACCTCGAGGGAGGCAGTTCGGCGCCGAATTCGCCCTTCATTCGCGTCTGTCTGGTGTCCGTCAGCTCGCCACACTTCCCCGAGCCCGCTGTCGTCCTCCGCGCACCCACCACTCTCTCCATGCAGCTCATCGTCTCGAGTCGACCACCACAGCACCACCACGACCAGTCCTCCGTGGTGAGTTTGTTCAACGGCCACAGTCGCGCTTTGCTTATCCATCCGTCCATCCACCCATCCATCGGACGTCCACAGAGGCATTCCGAAGTGATGAGTAAATGTAACACGCTTCAAAAGTGAATAGTTAGGCGAACAACCATCACCGCTCCCTAACCTGTCACACCCGGCCGCTTTCTTATAGGGCTCACGCTCACCGAGCACTGAGATGATCTGGCTGACGTACGATTGGTCGAAGAATCACGTGGCGTTTGTGCCCGGCTCGGCGTCGAAGCGTCTGCAGAACTACGACGACTTCATTAACCAGCGCTTCATGGCGACCCGAGCCTGCACGCTTGTGCAGTTGATCTCGCACATTCGTCAGATGCCGCCGCTCAGCTCAGACGTGGCGCCAGTGGCGTCGGTTGTGATGCGCGTGCCCGCCGGGCCCGGGACCACTCTACCTCAGCACTCCATGCAGTGACGTCGGGTCACCTGCTCTCCCTCCTCTCCTCTCGCTTTTCTACTGTACAAAATAAACACACTACTATCACTTGCTTAAGTAAGATTAATATTTCAGCGTCACGACTCCGCGGAAGTCGTGGGTGGAAGTAACTGTCAATACATGAGAAGTGCGTGTAACGTCGAACCACCTTCTCACTTTTGTGCTGTGCCAAAAAATAAACAAACTGCTTGTCCCTGAGATGTTGCAAATTGCTGGTTGTGAGATTAACTACTAACAACTATTTGAGTAGCATTATTATTTCCAGTGTGCACAAGTGGGTGGCAGCGATTCCGAGGAAGTCGTGGGTGGTGGAAGTGACTGTCAAAACATGAAGAACATGAGTCTCGCATGGCCTCAACTTAAACCATTTTTGATAAAACACGCCGTTTGGGGCGTGGGAGGTCCACAATGACACATTTCTCATACTTCACATAGCTCAACACCACTTCGTAACCAGTCAAAATTAGCTACTTCTAGAACATGAGAGGGTTCCTAGAATTGAAATAGAACTTGTTTGATTGGTGCGCGAACCTTTCCAGTTCAGTATGATTCCACCCAACAGACGGGATATTGCGCAGATAAGATTTGCCGTTTTTTCGGTGTTAGCCGTTTGTAGCGGAACCGGCCTCCATTTATCACATTCCCTTTTATCCACTTAAATAAAAAAATCAATTGAGGAATTCTTAGTGGCAACCAAAGCACGGATTTCCTTGCTATAAATAAACTGGCGGAAGCGAGCGGCTGTCTTCGTTGCCAACGCAAAACCCAACCCATGTCACGCCATTCTAGTGGTGTTGATCGCTAATTTTATCGCATAACTCAAGGCGATGGCGTAAATTCGAATTTTCTAAAATCAGGAGGCTTGTCAGACCACGATTTTAGCTTTTTTTGTGACAGGACGTCGCCGTGTTCAGCCCAAGAGGAACGATGCTCAGTCGTTAGGCGGTTTCTAGAAATGGCTGCAGCCATATTGGAAGCTGTCAATTCAAAAGACCGCGCGTGTTTAAACTAACCAATCTCTGCGCCCGTTTACCCTTATCTACAAACGGCTCACATGGATAAGCAGATGAGCGGGGAAAAAAACTAAACTGAAGCTTAGACAAATGATAGTACCATCGTACGTAACCCTTACACGCTCACACCGGTCCCCACTAACTGAATACACGAAATCTCGGTGGCAACATGTACATTGATCAGTACCAATAGCATAAAAAAATAGTAAAAGTGAAGTCAGGCGACAGACGGGGGGTGGGGGGTTTGTATCACAGTCGGATTTGGAACGTGCATCGATTTCCTCATCCCATGGCGAAGGTGGTGGCGGAGTTGCCGCAGAGGAAATCAGCCCATCTCCGCCGTATCATGTCCTGAACCTGGACGTCGCCATGATCATCGTCGCCACCACCACCACCACCGCCGCCAGCAGTGTTGTCGCCTTTGTGAAGCCGAGCCTCGTCCAGAGTCTTGCGGAAACGCTCCACCTGGCCGAGGAAGTGGAAGCTGGGACCCACCACGGAGCGCAAGTGATTGGCCAGCGTGTAGGCCTCGACCACGGTAAGGTTGGAGTGGGTCACGAGGTAGGCGATGACCAGAGTGGCCGAACGCGACACCCCGGCCATGCAGTGGACAAGCACCTTACCGCCTGAGTTGCGGGCAGAGTCTAAAACATTCAGCGTACAATCCTTTTCGTACAAGATTCCGAATTGTTTAAATGACCACGACACTTTTCAAGTTGCCGCGTAAATTGATTTAATTTAAACACCTCAAACAGTGCTATTTCTGTCTGGTGGGAATGGGTTAAAATTAAATTATACCGTCAGCTAAAATAAATCGCGGAATCACGCATGCAAACTGTGATTAGTTTGTTGTCACCATCGCCATCGTTACAACCTCGTTCGAATTTAAACAAAGCCTGGATTGGCCACTTACCGATAAAATCGATAGCTGGTTTAAAATGAGGTCGCAGATCGGCCAGTGTCGTGTCGTGGACAGCCACTCGCAAGTACTTGATTTTGCCGTCCTTCTCAAAGACGTTAGGGTGTTCACAAGTGGCGTTGATCACGTGGGTGATACCCTGTTCCTCCATGAACTTGGCGTTCATCGAATCGCGAGCGTTTCCTGTGTTAAAAAAGTCAGCTTTTTAGTGCTGCCACAAAACCATCATCACAGGGTTCTACGACACACACTAAAATAGACTTGAATATTATGATTGCCTGGCCGTTTATGGTGCGCAAGGCTACGTAAGTCGTCAACAGCACGTACCGAGGTAGAGAAAGTCGAGTATCTGCGACACCCTCGCTGTGTAGGCACAATCGGAGTCCGTGGGACCTGCTCTGACACACACACGTTTGGGATCCTGGGCCCTTACGATTGGATTGAGTTTCCGCGGTTTTTTGTGTCTTCGTTCGGGCAAACTCTGTGTCCCCGGGACCTCGCTCGGCCCCCCAGCAGCTGTCTGCATCGACTTCGTGACCTTAGGAAAGCACTGTTTGGTGCTGGTCATGCGTCTGGGCGCTTCGATTCCACCTATGAATTGGAATGAATCCCTTGAATGTACGAGGCCGCCAAAACTGATTTATTAGAAAAAATCGAGCAAATTTGAGTCCCAAATTATGTCCGTGTCATGACTCAGTCTTCTTTATTTGGAACACGGTAACTAGTTACAGTCGTGTAGTTCATAAGTGATGTCCCACGTTAGTGCAGAACTTTAATCTTACGTTCAAATATTTGTAAAAACTTAGATACCTGATAGTAACTTGATGCCCTCCAAGCCGATTAAGCGCTCTCCAAATGCTCCACACTCGCATCTGTCCTTACTGCCGTAGAAAAAGTTTAACTTTTTCACTAAATCAGGCAGAAGGATTGTGCACGACTCGAGATCTTGCAGAGATATCCACTTTGGGGCAGTAATGTGCCGCCTTCTGGGCTCTGCCTTACCGAAATTGTCTGGCATCTCGAGACTACAACGTTTCTCATCACGACTGGATCTCAGCTCCTTCGTTTCTCTGAGATTACTCAAAAGCGAAGGAAAACTCCTTGAATTCTGAATGTGTGAGATTGACTTCTTAACGAGATTTTTAGACGTGGACATGAAACTGTGACGCTTTTCCATACAAAATTCAACTTCTAGCGCCGTAACTGCCATAATGCCTCATGCTTTTCATTCACGGTTAAATATTTTGCATGCTAGTACATGATTGGTTTTTACGTAGCCAATCATAAGCACCCATTTCGCTTTAGTAGTGTGGTACAATCTCATTGGTTAATGAGTTTAACCATTGGTGGAATGTTGCCGCGTCGGCAGGTTGCTATTTCTGATTTTAATTTTACGATAAATCACTTACAAAACCCTTTTCAGAGTGTATTTTTACTGTAGGAATTCCCTCATCTCTGCTTTTATGCTTCTTTTCGAATCCATTGACTTGTATTTGATTGAAAAAAAGAGTTTGACGTGTCTTGGTGCTGGTACTGTTCCCCTTTTCCTTGACAATACGGTGTTTTATGAAGTAGCTCATTGAATTGCTTTGTTATTTATAAACAACATTTTTATAAGGTACATCTAATGGAAATTTAGGGCAAAAATCATCCGATGATTGGCTGGTTCTACGGCAACCGTACATAGGAGCTGGAATGTGTTAACGGAACTAATTTTGCGCTTTGAGTTAAGGCACGTGGTACTTTAAGTGCATCATTGAGCCAATCGTATAGCTTGAACTCTTGGCACCTATCTACAGCTTTAGAACGACTGGGTGAGGCATTTGAAAGCATACATCTAGAGATCTTGAACATTTCGAAATCGTAAAGATTACACGGGGGAAAGGCAGTGGACAGATTTGTGAAAATTTCTGATTAACAGAAACGATGATGATGATGATGTATCGTTCTTTTACCAGTTTCAAGTTTATGCTCTTAATTGGGAAATTAAGTCCATGTGAACACTCGTAGAAATTTGACGTGAGACGACTGTTTTACTTCATCTTCTTTCTACAACAAGTAACTTTAGCACACTGTAAGTCAAGGTCACCATTAAAATTAGTTCCACGACTTTCTGTTGGGTGTAAGAGTGAGTTGCGATCCAAGTACCACTTTCAAAAACTGGTTCACACGCTTTAACTAAAGTGCACGTGCTTGCTGAAGGTTACGGTGTGGATCATCCCGGCGCCATGTAGTCTGGGAAAGACGAGAATCAACTGTTTGTTGGGTCGTGGAATATACCTTCGGCCACGAATTTCCACGGTTCACAAAGGCCAATCAGTGGGTGAGAATCCAGAATCTGGATCAAGTCGCTCTGGTGACTAGCCGTTCGTGAACCGTAGTGACGACTTCATTCCTTAGTGATGGATGCGTGATCCAAATCAAAGCCTTCAAAACCGAGCGTGCGACGATTGGTCAACAGACAAAGAGGGACCGGTTTGGGTTCGTGCCAACGCATCTGCTGAAATTGCCCGTGTTCTTTCGCATCCTCCTTCATCTGCGACATTTCACGTGACTCCCGGTGAGTGGGGGTTTTTTACCCGAAAATATACTCTGTACGTATCACGTGCAATCGCCAGATGACTGCTTGAGTTATCGTACATCAACGCACATGTTAACCTCACTTTACAAAGCACTTTCGCGTGCATGACAAATTGCCGTCATTGTAGTTTCTTCCTTGAGAATAAATTGCCAAGAGTTTGGTAGGTTTGTGCATCCGTCAGAAGCCGCTAATATAAACGACATTGACATTCTTGTTAAGAATTCTCGAAAACTGCCAAATTACACGGCCAAGAGCCCACAGATTTTTGGCATTTACATGGACAACGAAAGGGTTAGTAGCAGAGCAGCATGACACAAACACATGAAAATGCCCACAACACGATTTTACTTACCTGAAACGATGCTTACATTTAAATAACCGCAAATCCGTAGTTGATCAGATAGGCTGTGTTATGTTCAAAGTCGCTCAAACCACCGACGGTCGATGACACGAAGCAAGCATGGCGAATGCCTTTTTCTGAAATTGCGGTGACCGGTTGCAAACAATGAAGGAAACAATGAAGGAAATGTTGATCCAGTTGCTGGAAGTTGTGCCATTTCGGTTGCTGAAACATCGGCTAAAGAAGAAGCCAGACTTAGTTGGTTTGCACGCCATAGTGTCAATGCAGGGAGGCAGTTGATTGGCTGAGCGTGTGTTTTAGTGCGTGCGGGTGAGCCACATCACGCCACAAGCGAGCCAAGTTCACTGTGAGATTTGCTTGCTTGGATTCACACAACCTCGAAATCCACTGACTTCAATTTCGCCTGACACAGGGCCACACTTTGCCTTAACGGTGTTGAACCACGAAGTAACAGAACACGTGAAACGAAACTGAATGTGCCGAATTACTTGGCAGAAATTAGAGTTAACATTTATCTATAACACTTACTAATTTAGCGAGTGCTAAATGAGTTAAAGGCGCGAAAATTGAAATGCGGAAAGTGGTAGGCTGAAATGCCTTTTTAACTTTAACCAGAATGATCATACTCGTCATCAATTGGCGGAACATGGCAACCAAGATCCACAAGCACATTAAAGTCGGTTAACTCAATGCGGGTTTCCAAATGCGTCCTACAGATAAGACCAGGCATTGAACTCCCGTTCGTTTCCTTTTCACGTGTTTAAAGGAGTGTTCGAAAAGTGTGAATTTTGAACAAGTGGGTCAAGTTGGGCTTCAAATTGGGAACGAAAATAAAATTGTGTTTTAAACAAACCCAGAGGGCAATTGCTACGTGGGGCTTTTCTTGATTCCTGTTGCTGTTAAAAATAAGAAGTCGTGTAAGTTACTGAGTGCTGAAGAACTTAAATCAGTTATCCCAGGGTCCCGATTTCGTCATTTATTAAACCTCAAATCGTCATCATGTGGGTAAGGGGGGTCATAAATTGAGCTAATTATAACAAACGTAAATTATTGGTTCCTATTGCTTCCAGTAAACACCACAACAGGCGGACCGATGTGGCTGGGAAACCCACTCACTCGAGGAGCCTAAATTTCACATATTTTGTTAAAAAAAAACGGTGTACACCACACCCATTTATGAGAACAGTAATTTGAAAATAGTCTCCTCTCCTCCTCGACACCGTCAAAAGATACGCAGTTATTCGTAGTCGTAAAACTATGTGGCAGAAAGTCGTTGGTTTAAGGTACACACGTTGACGTCTTAATGAATCTGTGTCCGAAATACCCCTGTCTTCTAATAATCATATATTTGGCGTCCGATTCGTGGGTCTAGAATTGAGATGGTGAGAAATAAGACTGGTGCCGTATTTGTTAACGCCTGTCCTGGGGCGTGGACACACAACCGCGACGAGCCATCGGATAAACAGTCGTGTTTTCGTCGCCTAGATCTCCAACGAGGGTGATCGCAACAGGAATCAGAAGTACATTCGCATGAACTGATATCTGGCCAATCAAATGATGAGTACAGATTGTTTGGATAACGATTCAAAAACCAGAGCAGGTAAGGCTTGAAACCAGTCTGATACCGAGCCTAGACTTGGGTTCAAAGTTTCGTTAGAAACAAGATAGAGGTCGATTCGTAAGAGGGCAAAGTACATTCAAAACGAGATCACCATTGATTCATTTAAGTGTGTGTGTGTGACTTGACGTTAGGCCACTTCATTCGTGTGAGCAGTGAAGCAGTCATGTGAACTTCACCCAGAATTCGGTATTGGTGAACGTCGATTTGATTTCTGATAGACCAGGTCATTCGAGGAGTTGCGGCAACACAGTAAACCAAAATATTCCCCAAAACAGACAGTGGCTTTAACTGGTCACTGATTGGTGAATTCCGGTCACAGCCACCAACCGGTTAGATACACGCACCCCTGACCCACAAATTAAACGAGTGTTTCCAGGATTGAAGCAGGATTGTTAAATTACTATCAAATACCAAACACTTAAACCAATCGGAGGTTAAATTAATGCTTTTATTCTGTTGCTAGAGGTAGGTATATTAGAATGAAAAATCTCGCCCATTTGGAACAAACGATGCCACGACCTTAACGTTGGGATAAAGGGTTCATTTAATAAAAACCATGGGGGTAACAAAGGCGGGGGGGAGGGAAGGGTTTACAAAAGGGGGAGATGTGTACAACCAGGCTGATCTCAGTTTGAGGTGGAGGTGGTGGGCGGGGTCGGAGTGAAAGGGGCTTGAGGCGAGGGGGCTGCAGGGGGGTCCTCGGGGTTGGCTGAGGGAGCGCGCTTCTGTCCACGGCCTCCGCCTCGCGAACGGCTGGAGCTGCCGCGGCCCCCCGCGCCACCACCGGACGACGACGCGGCCGTGCGCTGGTCGAGTTCTTTGAGCATCTGCTTCGCTGAACGCCAGGCCTGGAGGATCTGGTGGAGGTTCTGCTGAAGCACCTATGAGGCAACAAAACATGTCGAATATGACCTCAAAGTGGCAGACACTTTCGGGGAGGAGCAAAGTGGTCTTTCGCCAAACAAAGGGGTAAACACGGCAAGCCGTGGATTAACCAGTGAGGAGCGGCGATCACGCAACAGCCGCAGTTGAGGATATTTCGGTGAAGACTCGGCTTGAACGCTGCCTAAAAAAGCGCCCTCTGTCACACAACTCCACAACCTTCATCAATGTGCTCTCACAAGGGAAAAACCGAAAAACCAATCCCATTGCCTGGTTTTAAACTGTAAGCTATTTTTTGCACCGTAAGTATTTTTTAGTTTACGGCGAATTTGTTTTTGATGAGGAATTTGTAAACAGTAAACAAGTCACGGTTGACATTACAATTTCAGGCAGTCGGCACCACTGCATCTTCCAAATCCAGGTGGGGGTGGGGCGGGGTGGGGTGGGGGTTGGACGCGTGCAACTGTCAGTAGTGTGAGATGTTCATTTAAAATGTTCGAAAAGGCCTATTTACCCTTCATAGCTAGACATGGAAACCACTGATTTCGTGGCAGTCTTGACTGTCTGCCTGCATCTGCAGAGACGCTGGCACCGGAGTTAAGTGGAGAGAGATGGAGCGTTAAGTAGGCACGCTGAGTGTTACCTTTCAACGTTATTAAAGGACCCGATAAAATGAAGGTGCTAATGATGATCTATGCCTTCTGAAGCACACTCTGCACTAATTAACACCTTTGCGGCAAGGAATGGCAATAAATCTCCAGTCGAGTGGTTTGCCTCATCTCTTCAACGCGGAACAATGTCCGATTTGCCGTCGTGAGGAGGAACCACGGGAGGAGCAAGACCTACCATGCATTTGACATTTGAGGGCATGGAATCGATGTCCGCGATGGGGTAATAGGGTCCGCCAAAGCGACGGACCGTCGCGGTGGTAGTGGTGGTGGCGGCTGCCGCGGTAACAGACGGGGCCGCGTGCACTGGCGACGTCTGGTGTCCGTCTGCGGGGGTTACAGCTGGAGTGTCTCCACTTAGCAGAGTTGGAGAGCTGAGGGCTGGCGATGAAGCGCCGGTAACACCACGACGTCCACGACGACTCTATTTGTGGCAGCAAAGGCAACAACGTCAGCTACACAATCGATTTGAAAGATGAACAACTTAAACCACTAGGACCCATGTGAGTTACATCCAACACACGCCAAAAACGCTTCCCATAGTGAAATTGGCAGAACACCAGTAATGTAAACGAGCCACGCCAAGAGTTAAATACTGCCTAGGGACCTCTCAGGTTTTGTTTACCAAGCAGCGAGAGAGAGAGCAGGCGCAAAACAAAGTAGTTGGCAGAGAATCTGGCATCTGCCCGGGCTGTGGGTTAGTCACAGGCTTCTTATTGTGCAAATTTAGTAACAATGGCTAAACCAACGGGTGTGCACACGGCAAGCCCGTTTCGCCGCCTCGTGGCTGCTTTCACGCAAAACAGAGGGACTTGCAACATAACACGAACGCCAGGCACCAAAATTAACGGCTTGGTGGGCTCATAGATATTCACCACAGCGAAAAAAAGTGGACTGTACTCTAGGGGGTCAGAGATCCCGGATGGACAAGTTGGCACGCCAATCGATACTCCCAGACTCGAGGGAGATCTGCCGTTGATGCCAGAGGATTATTCAAGCTTCCAAGGTCAGGTGAATTGTAATCTTGGTTAGAGTCCACACTACACAAGTGAATCAGCCATTTTAGCGCGTATAAGTACATGAGACCGTGGATTTCCTGTGCACAAGGTTTAAAAATAGTCGCGATTCGGACAAGTCTCGAGTTTTCAGTGGTTTGTAAAAGCTGTCTCGTGAAACGAAGCCTTCCTGACCGGCGTGTGCACGAGGCGCACGGACTGGCGCGTGAATAGCCTCCAAGAGTACACTTAGGGCGGTGCTTTAGTCATTCCACTGTGGGATGGATGTCCTTCGTCATCTACCCCAAATGTGCCTAATTTTAGTAACCGCAGTCCACTTGCCGGTCGTTACACGTCTCGTGCCAAGCAGTCGCGCGCGCGCGCGCAAAAAACGGCCGATTATTTCCTAACGAGAGACTAAAATTGCTGAGAAAAGTGGTCACTAGGGCAGTGACGGGGTCGGGAATTGCCACGAACACAAAAAACCGAGTGTTACAAGCTCAAGGGAATACTAGGAAGCCGGTGGAACGATGTTTACTAGACTTATGACACAAAATCTACGTTGGAAGGCGAGGCAGAACAAATTCCAGCACGACTGAACACACACACACACACACACGCACATGGGCTAGTGCCACGAGAGCAAAGGTTGGTCGGTCGGCCTGGGTTTAACCATTAATTATAATTCCCAATTTAGTAACTCAAATCGCTCGTTAAAATTCTTGCCAAATTTGTCTAGTGCGAGTTTAGTGCCAGGCCCGATTTAGCTCAGACTAAAAATAGCGGTCACACGAACGTGAAGTGAGATTAAGTTATTTTGGAGCTCGGTTGCCGAAAGACGCACTTTGACAACCCGACAATCGATGCACCACGGGACCATACGAAAACGGGCATTAGTGATACCGAGTGTGGGTAGGGGATGCGGAGTGGGCGTCACCGCAAATGGTGGATGGTTTTGGGAAAAAGAATTTGCAAGAAATACGGAGAGACAGAGAGGAAATGAATTTGTAATTTCATTAGCCCTAATTTCGCTGTGTTTATACGGAACTAAGTGGTGCCCGAGAGAGAGAGAGAGAGATGGAGGGGCCTTCTAAACAAAGGAGCCGATTTAACAAGCCAACATACACATCACCGGCGCCAGATAGGTTGATGGAAAAAAAAGGATCCGTTTAGGCCCATGTACACAGGAGTCGAAAGGGCTAGAGTGAGTGCGGCGATTTATACACATGGAATTAACTCACCATAATTGATAGCAGTGCCGAAGAAACAAGGATGCTAGGCTCAACCCTCCCGTTGAACAACTCGATGAAAGCGGATTGTGGCTAGTACGAACGCAAATTCGTTTATATAGCTTCCCGATAAGGTGAACGATTTATACACATGGAATTAACTCACCATAATTGATAGCAGTGCCGAAGAAACAAGGATGCTAGGCTCAACCCTCCCGTTGAACAACTCGATGAAAGCGGACTGTGGCTAGCACGAACGCAAATTCGTTTATATAGCTTCCCGATAAGGTGAAGATTACGTGAGTCGGTGAGCAGTAATCGGAGAAGTTTGATTGGTAAGTAAAGGTGCTATCCGATAATTGCCTCCCCCCCCTCCCAGTCACCGACAGCCGGCTACGCAGAAACTCACAACTGCCAGGTGTAAGACTAAATGTGTACAGATTTTTTTTTTCGAGCACACAAATATTTAGAGTAGAAATACTTCTCCGGTCTTTTATGATTTTAAATACGAACGATAAGTCAACGAGAGCTGCGTAGCCTCTCCGAATAGCAGACTTTACAACGATGACGACTAATAAACAGTAAATTCGGTGGCACGGCAGTTTATACGAATCCCAACAAGGAAAAAGTGCTTCTAAAGCGCGGGGAGAATCAGTTTGTAGTGTTCTTGGTGGCGACTTTGTACCCTACGAAACGCGTTTTTACTGACCAGGAGCGCCACGAAAAAATTGGAAGACGTGGAAGAATTGTGGAGTCACTCAAACACATATTTTAAACTCTTTGTACTACCAAACGGCGAAAATTCAAAATTCAACGACCTTCACTGCTTGCCCGCCGGTAACAAAAAGGACCTCTCTTGTGGAAAATTGTGACAGGTGATGATGAATATACAATTCACGAGAATCGCTGACGCACAACTCAATACATAGACACCGGAACAGGACATCCACTTAACGACGAAGGTTCGCCTGTGTATCTGGTGGGGCGACATGAAGGTGACTGCGGAAGGCTGCAGTCGATAGTTGAATAAACTGGGCAAGGAACTTGTTCAGAAAAAGCCGTTTCCTGGGTAAGGAAGCAGGCGAGTCGCACTACTGCAACGGCATGACAACGCCTGACCACCTGAGGTTGCTCGCGCGACTCAGAAAGACGACCCTCTTGAACTTGGGATGGGGAGTTATCTCCCACACGCGCGGCATATTCACCAGACTTGGCAACCATTTGCTCCTGTCTGTGTAGCAAATTCGTAGACGATGACTTGATTGCCTTGAAGCCTGCGACGCCATTTGTGCGCTACCTGGGAGATGGCGCAAGGTCATGGAAAACGATGGACAATATTTCCAGGATTAAGTCGGTTGTTCTCCTTGCTTTTATCTAATGAGTAAATTTGCACTGCCTCAGTATTCCGTGGAAAGTAGCAACCACCGTGATGCTGGTGATTGTAAGGACTCACCGACAATGAACACGCCCGGTCACATAACCAGCTGCCACGTCTGACGTAGACTGGTATTTTGAGCAACTGCTAAAATTAGTAAGTTTGAATGATTACGCCCTGGGCAACAAAACAAGCGGCGTCCCCTCCTGCTGCTACTGCTGCTGCTACTCTTGCTTTCTAGAAATCGACCGCCGCCTTGCACGCCAACGTTACCATGGAAACACTTTTCGTACCTCGTGACGACTTGTGCAACCCCATGGGGACAGGCGATCCCAAGTGTACGCCAGACGACCTGCTGACGCGTGGTGGAATCAATCTCGGCTCAATGGGGGCAGGCTACTCGCATCTGTACTTCGCTTCGGTTGTGGATACCGTAAGGCCGACAAAATAGCCGAAAAATACGACGACCCGTAGTTATACTTCGAGCAGTTGGAAGCGGTCCAGTTACAAGCGCGAAGCGAACACGCCCTGCTGTGGCACGTCTGCAACATCCAGCGACTGCACCGATGCGTTAAACCGATCCACAATCTTCACAAAGCACTAACAGGGTAGGACGGAAAAAACTGTGGCAGGTGGCATTAAAGTGGGTGCCTAATTTGTCTTGTCGGTTGTTTACAAGGCGCACGGTGGAATCTAGTGTGACACACGACGCTAGCGAATTCCGTCTAGACCACACAATCTGGCGGAAAGGCGTGTACGAGGAACTCGGTAGTTTACAAAATCGACTGCACAATTTGTCTTCCAAGGCATACGGCAACACCCTAATTCCTCGGACTTCTCTCGATGTCTCTAGAGAAAAATCTACTTGTCCCAGACCAACTTGGATTAGATCCGGTCAAATGAGGACAATTTAAACTGGTGAAACGTGGATGAGAGCCGGATCGTGGAGAGAGCGAAAATGCCGCGGACAGCTGTTTTGTTGCGGCGATCTGAGGGTTGCCAGTGCTGTGTGTGTGTGTGTAACGGTGTCAATATTTCTAGGGACTCCTGATATGCGACTCCAGCAGCAACGCACAATGTTAACCAATGACTGTGGGGGATTACGCCGTTTGGTTCTCGAACTGGCGTGGCCCGAAATGCCGAAGAACAACTCTCCCTCTGGGACTCATGCAAGCGTGACATGGAGGCATCTGGAAGAGCCGTCGAAAGTGCTGGCACCTCCACTTGTTTTCGTTCAACACCAACTAACGACAACCCCCGGAAGTGAGTTAAGATCTCAGCGTGTAACCTTGGAAAAAGACACACGAATTTGATTAAAAGCAAGCAAACAAAAAAAAGCATAAGGTCTGTTGTGGCACGCACGACGAACACGTGTTCAGTGCTAACAAGCTCCGCGAAGAATGCAGAATGAACACAGTTTAGTGGGGAGGAGCGTGTACAAATCTGGGTTGTCATTACACGCAATCATTTTCGCTAACACTGACAACATACACCTCTGTTCACGGCGTGCATTGAAACACACACACACACGAGTATGATTAATAAGGGGTCATTTAAAGCCCCAAAAATCAATAATTTAGGTCAAATCCAGGGAGCTAGGCCAGCCGTACGCAATAAAGTCGCACCAGTTGTGGGGACTTTGGATGTGAATCTCGGACCCACATGGCTACAGCGAAGTCGACCGTCGTCAACATTTGGAGACACTAAACACACACACACACACCCAGCTGCCACGCAGATTCCCACGTTGTGTCGCCAACGTACGCCGGCTGTGACGTTGTACCAAGTTGGGCGTGATGAAAGTACATTTGACGCAAACCAACAAGCCCGACGGCAAACGGCAGAACTCTGAGCCACAACTGTGTGTGTGCGATGGTGCCCTGGAGACAGGGAGGTACACAAGAGGCCCTTTTGAGGACCGGATCGATGCAGAGTTCTGAGGAGCGCAAACGAGCTAATTCTGGCACCCGAGTTTTCACATACACACAAACACCAAGTTGACGCGCACATCGGTTTCAAGAACCAGTGGCGAATACGCCACATTAACGCTGGTGTTAAAACTCGCCGAGTGGAATCCGGGGTATCGATCGGCAGCGGGGAGGTCACACCGGTGACCCCGAAATGCTGAACCAGTAGGGTACAAACGGTTGGCAAGAGTTGCCAGATTAGAAATCACACCAGAGTCTTGCAGACACGGCGTGAGCGACCACCAGCTGACTGTGCCACAAAATCACGCACCCTTTTCCCCAAGAATTTACTTGAACGTGGAGGTGTCGTGTTGAGTGGTTAGTGGTCAAATCAAAATCCACGAAGACACCAAATTTCTTTTCCCGGCGCCATTCAATTGGCCTAGAACCGTTTGAACGTGCTACCCGGCGCGGTATGGCATTGGTAAGGCTAAGCGTCAGGCGAAAAGGTGGAGAATATGAATGACTCGCCTTCCTGCTGCTCCTGAGGCTGGATGACGCCGAAGACACTACCGAATCGGCGTCGTCGTTGACAGCGACGACAGCCGAAGGGAGGCGTTTGCGTCGGCCTCTGGACGCAGCTCCACGGAGCGCCGGTCTGCCGCGGCCGCTGGGAGTTTGCGGTCGCGAGCGCTGCTGGCGGTGCTGCGTCGGCGGTGGAGGCTGAGACGTCGCAGGCTCATCATCAGAACTGCTGCTGCTGCTACTACTACTACTGCTGCTACTGGATCCACCGCCAGCGGCCTCAATCCCCTCCTCATCCTCGTCCTCCTCACGAGGCGCAGTTGCCGTGGAGACGGGAGAAAAGAGCTGCGGAGCGGACCCAAACGTGGTCTCGTCGTCGTCGTCATCGCCCTCTGCACAATGGAAGAAACCAACCGACAACCCCATCGGCTCCGTGGAGGCATCCGAGTGGGTCGGGCTGGTGGCCGAGAGGGCTGTGGTGGGTGGGTGGGGCGAGAGGAGTTCCGGTGGTGGCGGATCGGCGTACGTGGACGAATCAGACTTGCTCGGACACGGCGTCTTGGCCAGTTTGGTCGGAGGGGGCGTTTTTGGTGAGTGGGGCTGGTCGGCTTTCTTGTCGTCCACTCGCGATTCCAATTCTAGGTAGAGAGACAAGTTGAACCCGTTTAAGAAGATCAGCAATGCCCAAAACAAGAAAACCAAACCCTCGAGGCACGCACTAGGCTTCTCCTTCTTTTCCGGTTTCTTGGCAGACGAGGCCTTTTTCGGTTCATCAGCCACCTCCACCTCCTTCTCCTCCTCCGTCTCTTCCTTCTTAGCCGGCTGCTTGTCTGGAGGGGGCTGGGTAGCTGGCGGAGGCAGCGCAGTCGCAGTTTGCAGCTGCGCGCCAGGCGGCGTGTCTCCGAGGATGAGGCGGTGCTGGCTCCTGGTAAGACGAGGCAGGGCATCGCTGGTGGCCATAGCGCTGTCCTCCGATTCCTCGTCGTCGCCCGAAGACTCTGACACCTCACCTTCCTCCCCCTCCTCCACCGCCTCCTCTTCTTCCTCCTCCTCCAATTTCAAGGCGTTGGATTTGGCCTTCGGTTTACTTGGATGCGGTTTTGAGGACTCACCACGCGAACTGTCGCTTGACGTGCTCTTCCCGCGACCACGAACCGTCTTGGAGGCAGCAGGCGTGGAAGTCGACTTCTTCGTCTCCGACTTGGCTGGTACCGCTGGCTTCCTTGATGCCTACGGAGAAAGAGTCAAGTATATAAATGCCCCCGGTGGCAGAGGCAACAATAGAGACTCAATTCGAAAGGACAATGCTTATACAGGGTGAGACGACGTTAGCGCTTTTTCCGTCTTGCCAGTTGATGCCGCTGCCTTGGAGGAGGAGGATGATGACTTGGCTGGAGGCTTGGCCGTGGCAGCGTTCTTATTCGGCGTGGTGGATCGCGATTTCGACAAGGCCTCCTGCTTGATGCGTTTAGCAAGTGGTTGGTCCGACGCGTTGCCGGCTCTGCGAACTGGCGTCGCTGACTGCGTCTTCGCCGGCGGAAAGGCGTCCTCATCGGAACTGATGTCTTCCAAACCCTCAGTGGGGAGTTTGCTCGCGGACGCGACACTGAACCCCGCCGTGGTCGACGTGCTCTCCCCAGCGTCCCCTGTGAATGCGGCCGGAGAAATCAATAAATTAGGGCAACTCATTGGTTTACATTGTGGTCTACACACTACTTCACATTTCCACACGATCAGTGAGTAAGAGATGGAGGTGGCATTAGGGAAACCAAACACGAGACAGATTGTGCATTCCATCGGAAAAATCACAGCTTTTCATCAATAGGTGGTTGGGTTTGTGTCGCAAAGGCAGAAGCAGCAGATGCAAAAAGAAGTCACCCAGTTTTCGACACCAGTTTTCAAGGTCGATCAGGAAAGGCGCTATCTGTGGTAAAGCAATTAGGAAAATTAGCCGCTTGTGGGTAGATGGCATTTATGTAGTTTCGGAGCAAAACCGTTCAACTAAACTCTCCGAAAGTGGCCTCGTTTGCGGAGGGGAGGGGGGGTGTGTCGGCTTCTATCGTGCCATTTGCGATAAGCAAGATTATCTGCGAGGTAAGCTTACTACTCATAAGTTTCTTGAGAAGTTTCGGAGACTTTACGAGGGACGTGGCCGCGTCGACGATGCTACTTGACGACTTCGACGAAATCGGCTTGGTCCGCGGTTTGGCCGGACTCGTGGTCTCGGTGGCCGGACTTTCGACTTTGATGGACTTCTTTTCAACAGCACCAGCAGTAGAAGCAGCAGTGGCGGTGGGTGCGTTGGTTTCCAGCTGGTTGCGCCGTTTCTTGGAGGGCTGTGGATCTGTTGCTGCCGCAGCGGATACCGGTCGTTTAGCCGGGGGAACCGCTAAAATGCGTGACGAAAACCCAAAATCAGGGAGGTTGCCAGTATCACCAACAATTTCGCACCTGCCCACGACGTCCTGCGTCTCGACTTTGACACCCTAACACCCGAGAATCATTGTCGAAGCCAGCATTTCTCCAGACACCGTGGTTTTCATACAACTTGGCCTTGTTTCAAACTCACTTTTAAAATAAAAGTTCTCACCTATAACCCTCGTTCATCGTGATTCCTCGCACGGCGAAAATAGACTGGTGTATGTATTGGAAAAGGTGAAATTTACCAGTTTGTTCGCTTCGTGTGTGATCTTGCTTACAGCATTTCAGCCGCACGTTAGCCCACACAATGCCACGATGGCCGACGCCCTTCACTGCATGATGGACGGAGGGGGTCTGTGAACGGCGTTCTTGCTCCTCGCGGATTAGAATAAATCGACGTTTTTCATTCCTTCTTCGTGGAATCACTCGAAATGTGCGTGAATCGCAGGTGAACACTGCCTCATCCCATTTTCCACTCACACAACCAGCACAGGCAGCGGAAACTAACATCCTACTCATCAACTATACTCTACACACACACACTGTTCCTCATGAAGGAATGTACAGAGCATTGCCACCACCCACTCAATACCACGACCGACCATCGAGTGTGACACAATCGATGCTCTAAGACAGCCCGTCGTGCGGGGAGACAGCACCGCGTTCCCACAACGAATGCGTCCAAGCAGTATGAAAGGGAACGAGCAGCTCCACAACGGGCTGACGCCGACCCCGTAAACCAAGCAGACGACGTTTCCGAATTTTTGCCTGCAGAGTCAATGTCCCTGACCCTATTGCCAATTCGTGTTTGTGTGCGTGTCAATTGCTTGAAGCAACAAATCTAACCCCCATCTCTAGACAGACGAACACGCCCCGTAAACACGCGCTCTCTGCTTGGATTACAAAGCCTTATGGATCCCTACACATACACGCTTTGTTGGTGTAACAAAAAACCACACAGGAAACGCGTTCTATGTTTAGGTGATTGCCTGTGTAATCCTTGAAAACCGAAGCAAAAGTCTTTCGAAGAAGACACTGCACCAAGCTCACATAATCATCCAACGAGGTTAATGCTTCGGAGATTAAGGTCGACCACATCTGGGTTTGAGTCGTGCAATACTGCAGCACAAGAGAGAAAGAGACGAACAGGTACGATCACTAGACAAACCCGAAATTGCAGTCAACAAGAATCGCCTCACTCAACAAAACAACCAATCAGGATTGAAGCAATCCACCCGGGTTAATTAGCACCTCCAAGAAAAATCAGCCTATTAGTGGCATTGAACTGAGGGTATTTGCTGTTTACAACACACAATGTGTCTGCCAGTGGTTTTCAGCTGTTTTGTGCGTTCAAGGCGACCCATCACCTTACTTTGCACCACTAAACGCTAGAGACAAACACACCCCGTACATACGCGCTTCTCTGCTTTGAGTCATAACCAACAGAAGTCTGTTGTGGATCGTGTTTATTCACACCCCTTAATTCAGTAGCTCCACCTCCGAAACAGGGTTCCCCTTTTTGCAGCATGTCGCCAGCCGCGCGAATCCTCAATTCCCCACCCCTCACTCGCACGGATATTTATCTTGGATTATCCTCACACCTAGGTCTCGATGTTAGCGCATCTATGACTCACACATCTGAGGTACAAAAACACAGGCGCAAACCCCACCCATGACACGACGACACCAACGTGGTTGAGCTCTGAAGTAAACGGTTGTGTCCACATCCTCGCCGATCTTTTTCTTCACCACGCGTATCAGGAAAACGTAATCGGGCCAGGGATGATTCCGTGGCCCCGGCGTGGCTCAAGACCACATGCTGGGGCCCACAACAAGTCCGATACAAGAACACACTATTGTTGGATACAAAAACGCGTTAAACACTTCAGTCTCCAAAATAAGCACGAGAGCGTGCGAAGTTGCTTAAAAATAGTCGCAAGCATTAAAGTCGAGATCGAAGGGATGCTGAATATGCTATATTTAACAAGAGGACAACGCCCAGGAATCAGTAGCTAAAAAATTTCATCACTGTTTCAGATAAAACGATATTGAAGCTGGTGAAGCCGTCTTTAAAGGTCAAGCCCAGAGCGACTCATTAACACGACTGGCTGGTTTATTCACAATTCGAACTACTTGGGTGTTCTTGTAGCGGAAATAACAAAGCAGAAGGCAAGTGTCGGCAACTACAAACGAGTTGCCCTGGTGTAAAGGCCATGCCAAAATTGACACCCAAAGCACCCACCTTTGTTGTCTTCGGCAATCCTGGGTGCCTTCCTCACGACGGCGGCTTCGTCGTCGCACACCGTTGACGAGCTACGAGGTCGCTTGAGTCTGGCCGTGCCCAGATGACGCCGTTGCTGCCTTGTGTGAGTGGTCATTCCCGTGTCAGAGGCTGTATCGCCCAAGGCGCCGTCATCGCCTTCCTCGCCATCCAATCCAGAGTGAGTTTCGGTGCACGATGACGCCCTCTCGGACAGGTTCAGCGCTGAGCACGACGGAGACCGTCTAAAGTCCTTGATAACCGACCTGAAACAAAACCGACGAACTACGTAGTTGATGTGAGTAGTACATTTGTTTTAGGAGCACGCCAAAGCACTAACAGGATTCGATCCCGGGAGATGATCTCGTCGTGTCGGGCGTTCCAGCCGGCGTAGTGAACTCGGTATCGAATTTCACCGGTCGACGCGGTCAGAGGAGAAGGACAACTGGCGTCGGAGGTGTCGGTGACGCCACTTACGGCCGAGGAAGTGGATTTTAAACCCTCGGGCTGGCCGGCCGGGTGGATGTGCTGCACGATCTTGGCCTTGTACGAGTGACCCTTGTGACGAACTCGCACGATCGAACCAACGGGGATAGGCTACAACGCGAGAGGGGAAGTGGACGTCCCTTTGTCGTCAAGTAATGCATAGAGACTGAAGAATGACAACGGGTTCTGAACCTACTGTGAGCTTGTCACTGGTTGAGTGGCTTATTTCATTGCCTTTTTCGAAGGACGGTAGAACAGGACTGCTAGAGGCACTGTGGGACTCCTTGATCGTAGAACCCTCCAAGAGACCGCGCTGTAAGTGGACCGTATTTTTGTCAGTTGGGGCGCAATCGCTTGTTTTGGGAGCGGGATTCGAATCGTGTGGCGGTGCTGGCGTGGAAGGCTTCTTCGTGGAAGATGGCAGAGAGCTGGGAGGTGAGGTTTTCTTCACGGCCCGACCTTTGCCGCCGTCTGAGGCAGTCTGGAAAACACGAGATAGCAGTCGTGAGGGATCGGGAGAGGGTGCAAAGGTGGGGATTGGGAGCACAATGACGACTTACCGTTGTCTTCCGATCTTCCTTCGAAGCAACTGATGAAGCCTTCTTCTCTGGTCTTTCGGAAGGTTTCACAGTAGACTTGTCACCAGACGCCTCCTGCTTGGCGGCAGTAGTTGAAGACGAAGAGGCCTTTCGCTGTCCCACGGGTGTCGATGACGCCTGAGCCGAGGATCTACTGACCTTGGACTTCGCCTCAGTTCCCTGAAGGCACGTCAAACGACTGAATTAAAAGGTCTCGTCGAAACAAAATCAGAATTGCCAACAACGCATAATCAGTTTTGTACTCCGAGACAGAGGGCACATCCACAGATCGAAGCACGCAAGTAGCACATAGTCCTTTCACTGTGATCCGCTTTTACTCAAAAAGTACTCTTCTCTTCCACGACCTCCAAAATTGTGGATGTTATCCATGAGAAAAAATATGCCAGTTTGCAGGGTGTTAACGGCACCAGTGTTTGCCTCGTGTGGCGGAAGGTTCGTAGAGCAAAAGGTGTGTTCGCGAGAGATTTTGAAGAAAATAATCAGTAAAATACGTGATACACCAACGCAAACGGTTATTCCGTTAATGCTTTAATCTCACAATATAACAACACGTGTGTAGCAGCTGCCAGTGCGGTTGGCCTGAACACATCTTCGCCGTGGGTGATTGTGAGCGGCTGATTTTGCATAAATCCACTCGGCTGAATTAAGCATTGCCTCATCACACACACGCACACACACACAGGGAAACCAAGATTGCGGTACTCTGGGGGGTTAATAATTGACATGTTCAGGCGGAATTTCACCTTTGTTTCCTTATCGTCCTTGATGGAGGAGGCCTTCTTCTGGGTCAGCTCCTTCTTGCCCTCGTCAGGGCTGACTGACTTGGACGTCCGTTTGGTCGTTTGGGCGCCAGGCGTTGGGGTCTTGTCCGAGGACTTCGAGAATTTCAGTCCTGCGGAGTCACCAGCAGCAACAGTGGTGGACGGTTTCGACGTGGATCCACCGCCCGACGTCTTAGCAGGGGCTTGGGCCGTCGTCAGTTTGAGATTTCGGGGTCGAGAAATGGGGATTTCGTCGAGGTTGGTGCCGAGCTTTCGAGAGAGGTCGTCCAGCGGGAATAGGTACCTAGCGGGAAACCATCCGTATAACTTCCACGTAGCTTGTCGCCACTTTCAATTTGCAGAAACTCACTTCTTAAATGCTGTTTGCAAGTTGCGAGGCCCGGCTGTGAAGTTGTGCGGCAAATCCATCTCCGAGTAGACGGCGGCCCATTTGAGCTGAGAAGTTACCCGGTGGAAACCGCCCAACCGATGAACAATCTAAACGAAGGTAAAAGAAAAAAATCAAGTTAACGAGCACACCGGTTTGTGCATTCGGCCTCCCTACCCCCTAAAACCACGTAGCCGTCAGCGAGCGAACATTGTTAGCAGGCGTGAACGAGCACGGATTCGAGTACTCATCTAGAGCGTACTTCACGTCGCGACGACGCTAGCCCAGTGAGTGATGACATCTCACCAGGCTATCGATACACTCGACCACCGAGCCTTGAAAATGTAGGCTTCAACAACCTTTCGAAGTATTGAAGTGTTTAGTTAAAAGGCAGCTTTTACCTACTTGACCGAACAGAATACTGGTTAGGGTGGTTGGAACAACTTGGGATGTAGGTGACCTGGTGACGTACTCGGTAGAGTTTGTACAAATCGAGGTCCTTATTCGCTATACTCGGTGCCTTATTGATGGGTGTGCCTCGCTGGTCCATGAATCGGTAGAGGTGCGCAATCCACCTGTCTCTGGCTTCAAAGTTGGCCGGTGAGTCGCTGCTCGTGGAGTCGTCGGAGTCGGCCTTCTCCTCGCCTTCACTGTCGCTGGGCGCCGGAGTCTCAGAGCTAAAGGAGAAATTCCTCTGACGTCGGTGCGCACCGCGTTTACTGGCATCCCTGCTAGCGGACTTGGGAGTCTCCGTCTTGGTTCGACGACTGCGTTTGGGTTTTGGGTGGCCAGGCGAGGAGCGAGAGGAGGACGAGGGGGCTCCATCGTCGTCGTCGTCATCGTCGCTGGAATTTGACGGAGAGGAGGACGCGGAGGAGGGGGAGGACATGGAGCCTGTGGACGAAGACGAGGCGTCCGTCGATGAAAACGACGTCCGCTGTCGTCGACGTGGACGAGACTTCTTTCGGCTCGCCGTGGACTGCTGACGGGACTTCGAGGCATCGAGAGACTCCTCGTCGGAGTTGTCTAAATGACGCAAACACAATACCGACAGGTAAGACCAGACAGCACACTAAGGCGATGTCTGATGAAGCGCACGCACCTCCGCTTAGCCAACCAGGTCCCAGCAGCGCTTCCACATCGGAGCCCCAAGTTGCTGGAAGTTCGCGACGATCTAGCCATAGAATTGCCCGCTCGAAGGCCGTACGAAGGCCCGGATTTTGGTGAGCCAGCTTCACCGCCTTGGCGCGGGAAAGCACCTCAAGGCACGACCGTGGAACCGCGAAGCTAAAACAACAAATGACAACGGCTCGACAGGGTCCAAACGCGAACCAACACGTCTGAGTTGAACAACCACGAAAGCAGTCACTAGCTGGGAGAGTGTTACCTCTCCCACACACACACACACGTCTTTACTAACCTAGTACTAGAGCGGTTGGCTTCTCTACAAAGCAAAAACGTTATCATCCTATCTGCACTCAACAGAGTGTCTTTAAAAACGACACTCAGATCGACAAAGTCCACATTTACTTGCAAATAACTGCAAACTGCTCCAAACACGTGACGCCATAGAGCCAAAAATGACGATTGAAACGTAAACGAGGGAGAGAATGTTGTCGATTTCGTTAGCACGCTTTTATGATGTGGTTTTGTCAAAAAAACAAGTGAACATTTCCATATCAAAGCAGGGCAGAATTTGTGACACCATAAAAGCGTTTAACCGACACTTGAATGTAATCCATGCCGGTAAAAAACAAAGCGTTAAAATGTTGTGGAGGTCAAGTGATGGTGCACTGGGTTAAATAAGTCATTTGACAGTCGGGCGGCTTACAATCGGTTCTCCCTGAAAGACTTGACAAGAAAAACGGCATCACGGGTAGCCGCGTGGACGGCCTTTAGATCGATGGAGGGCATCGCGGAGGGAAGGACGACCAGACCTGGTGCGTAGCGGCGACGTGATGGAGTGGACGCCTCCGACGTTGTGCTCGTGTTCGACGCGCCTAAAGTCGACTGCGGGGCTTCATCTGAGAAGGAAAATGGAGCATGGGGTGAGGGAGGGGGGCTAGCTTCGCGATATCCAGGACCGCGGTAGAAGCACAGACGAGCGTACAACGTACTTTTGGACGGAATGGGCATATCGATCATGACCAGACTACCAAGAAGAGATTTGTAACCGGCGTCGTCTGGGTCATCGGGAGCAGGTGCAGGCGGGTTGGAGACGCTTGTGGGCGTCGCTGAGGAGGAAGCCGCTTGGGCCGCGGACCTGCGCCGAGGTGGCCTTCTGGGAGTTGGCTTGCCGCCGGCATCGGAGTCGCCAACTGAGGTGGTCTCAGCGAGTGTAGTCTCGTCCTCCTCCTCCTCTTCCTGGTCTTCCCCGTCCAGGTTTTCGCGGTCACCCTCGGTGTCCTCCTCCTCCTCTTCCTCCTCCAGACTGGATCTTAACAAAACAGGGCATTCCGTGGCATGGTTGTGCTCCGAGACTTTTTTCTAATTCATAAACCTGCGGCATTCATCGACTTCAGTGGGGCCGTAATGAACACCTACCTACCTTTACGGGCATCTCTTACGAACTCCCGACTGTTTGTGAGTGAACAGGGTGCTTGAGCCATCGCAACCTGTCCTAAGGAATGGAATTCCACCTTACATACGTGTGGAATAGCACATTTACTACGCCTCAACCCCAAATTTTAACGATGCTGCCATAGGCTTGCTAAATTAAGACAAAGTTTGTGATAATTTGCATAAGGCAAACCTTGGAAATGGATACACTTAAGAAGAAGAAGAAGAAGAAGGGTCATAAAAGTTTTCAAATCACATGATTACAGGATTGTGTGTGTGTGTGGGCTTTCTCCAAGAAAGGTAAATGTCTAAGAAGGCAAGTAAATGTCACTCACTGGTAGCGCCTACTACGGTCAATCACTGGCTGCTTGAACTGTTCGGGGTTCGTAAGCGGGAGTCGGTCGAGGCTTTCGCTTTCTTTGAAGTGGCGCTCACCTTTCAAAACTAACTGGGTTCGTTTTAGAACGCGTTTATCACCATCGTCAAAGACTAAAAGCCAAATGAGAATTATTATTGGGCGCTAAATTAGCAAGTAAGTGTGTGTGTGTGTGCGTTTTTAAGGCGGATTTAACGTACTAACAGTGTAGAGACTGAGATCGGTGATTTTGAGAACTGTCGCAGGCTGTGGATTTGGAGATGAATGCTCCTCGTTTTTCAACAAAACCATAACTTCACCGTTTGGTTCAACATGGTCGGAAACTACATTCGCCTTTTCGACTGAAACACACACCTGAAAAGCAAAACCAAGAAGGTGAACACGAAACGCCAAGAAAACAGACCTGCACTGAAAGGACTTGCAGGTGTGATAGCAAACGCACATCAGGCTGGAGCGCACTAAAAAAGTAGATGTTGCGAAGCACAATTTACCTTTTTCTGCTTGAGTTGAACACGGAGGCGATAGTTGACCTCTACCTTTTCTATGAGAGCCTCGCAGAAGGCGCCCCTGTACTTGGCACTGACCGCAGAGCCCTCCTTTAAAAATAAGGGGGCCTGTTTTGTCTCTTGGCCTCCGCCTCCCTCTGACGCACTCAAAATCGAGGAGGTTGGCGTTTCGGAGCCGACTCGAGAAGCGGCTAGTGTATCCGAATCACCCGGGAGTGACATCAAAAAGCGAGTCACCTGAAAATGGCGAATGCTGGTCATGCCATAGGAATGTTTAATGGCTGTTTGAGCACCGAGGTTAGTGAACACAACAGAAGACTTTAATTGTAAAATTGTTAGGAAGTCAGAAAATGCAACGTGTTAAACTTAAATGCATGTTTTTAGAAAAGCATCAATTTGTTGCATTAACGCATGACTGGAAAAAGAACGATATACCTTTCTAAAACGATACCTTGACCGCAGCATCATGCGATTATCGCATTTAATGAGCTATAACCATAAAACAATTTCGTGACCAGACATGAAAAGAAAAGCTAGCAAGTTTTCTGCACGCGAAAACCACAGTCTGGTGAGAACAGAATTGCAACGGTAGACAGTGTGTGTTGCAATAGCAGTAGAAATGGTAAACCTGATTTTAAAATCACAGACTCTTACCCGATTCTGTCAAGCCTAATAGGTGCATCCGTAACGATAGATAACCAAAAAATTGTCATTAGAAAACCCAACATTGATGAAGGGAAAACAAAACCTGTGTTTAAAAGAAACACCTTTCAAAAAAGAGACTAAAGAAGTTCACATATAGTACGTGCTTAAATTTCCCTTATTTGTATAGAAGAAAATATGCCATTAAAAAGGCAACAAGCTATAAAAGTAGGTAAATACGAGCTAAGACAAAATCTGTGCAGGAGGCCGCACCTACCGTCGAAGCGCACAATACCCTTGTGTGGACAGCATCTTCATCATCATCTTAAAGGCTTTTAGCTCATTAGACAATTACTGACATGATTACTAAGTAAATTGCTTTTTTTTAACAGGAGGTTTTAATGCTAGTAAAAATATTGCTGTTATATACGTAAGTAAATTTATTTTTAAAATTTGGCAGTTTTGATATTGATGATACTATTTCAATGGATCAAGATGTCTTTGCGCTGCGCAAACTACATTTAGCCTCTACATTGTTTTTCCACGCGGATAATGTCTACAGTTCCTTCGGTACTAACGTTATTCCATTTATATAAGCTTTATAAAATATCAGTACATAATTTTAACAAGTCTGTGATTTCATCATGAGCTTAGTGCTGAAAATTCCACGGATTATGATACTTCAATCATCGCGAATTTCGTAATTTTTCACGTAATTTGTTTTTAACTTTCAAGCGCCCCACGTCCTTTCACTCACTATTATTTGCACAGTAGTGGTTTTTCTGTTACTTAACTGTCAATTAATGAAGCCGTGGAAACTTCTGGAACTTAGCGATATTCCTGTTTTTTACTGAGGTTTTTAATTTAGTCTTTCTACCTGCATGGCTTTTCCCCTCTTTCGTCTAAAATGGCAGTTATGTTAAGCTTTTGTTTTCCAGGAAACTCTCGACTTTTCTAGCAAGAAAAAGAAAAAAACCAAGAACCCCGTGCCAGTAGCACCTCCAGAGGAAGAAAAGCCTGCTGAAGCCGTCAACGAGTTGCCCGATTTCGGAGCGAAAAAGAAGAAGCCGAAGCCAATTCCAGAGACAACCGAATCAACCACTGTTGATAATGCCGAGACATTGGATTTCGGTGCCAAGAAAAAGAAGAAGACTAACGTAGTTGTGACAATAAACGACGGCGCAACTGCCGCATCACCTGACGCCGCAGCAGCTGACAAGCTCTCAGACCAGTTGGGTGATCTGACATTCGCAGACAAGAAGAAGAAGGCAAAGCGACACATTGAGGAATCCGAACTCGCTGCTGCTGCTGGGGGTGAGGGTGCTGCTGCGGCCGCGGAAACGGGTGACGCGCAGCCCTCCACATACGGCTACCCCTACGAGACTCTCTTGGCGCGCGTCTTTGCTCAAATTCAAGCCAAAAATCCCGAGCTCATGTCCGACCAGAAGCGCCGACTCGTCATGGCTCCGCCGTGCATGGCGCGTGTCGGCACGAAAAAAACCCATTTCACCAACTTCACCAGCATCTGCCGATCTCTGGACCGTGATCCGGCTCACCTCTCGGCCTACATGTTCGCGGAGTTGGGAACGACTGGCTCCCTCGATGCCACTGGTGGGCTCCTTATCAAGGGGAAGTACCAAAGCAAACACATTGAACCTGTTCTGCGTAATTACGCTCGTAAGTTGCCCTCGCGCTGTGTTTATTTTCAATTGTCGTACCTGACAAGCCCAAAAGTACAACCGAGTCCTGTGCATTCGTGCGACCGTATCGAAGACTGCCGACCAACTAAAAACTCCTAGTCTTTTGGCATGGAGATATCTCTTGAATTTGTCCGATGTTGTTTACCGATTCTGGAGTTCTTTTTGTTTTTGAAGACAGAAGTACTCTGCCAACAAAAGACTCAGAATTCCTTAACAAAACGTGAATTTGGATGCATCCTAATTTAAAGTCGTTTGATCGGATATCTTGCAGCCTCCTAAGGCCTTTTTAGTACCGAGTTTGAAAGCAGAATCCCTTGTCGCACGCATTAAGTGATGCTTATTTGAATTATGAAACGCAAATTGTCCATTCTGGGCTCGTTTTGGCTCTATTAACGTTGCCTTTTTGTCTCATATCTTCCATGTGGTATTTTAATGCCTAGGAAACTCATGATCGCATCAAACAGGTGCTAATCTACCCTCGGATTTAGCTGTGACTGACAGAATTGACCTTGTTCGGTTGATTTTTTACCGGTCAATGGCGTGTTTTGTTTTGCCTAGGCTCTTACGTCCTCTGCAGCACCTGCCAATCTCCAGATACGTTTCTCTCGAAGGACTCGCGTCTCCTCTTCCTTCATTGCCGTCGTTGTGGTTCCAAGATAACCGTGAAGAACGTCACCTCTGGCTTCCAAGCCGTCACCGGCAAACGCGCTGCCATCCGAGCCAAGACCTAGAGACATCTTGCGTCTTGTCGCCAGTCCCCTCTCTCTCCGATTTGTCTAGCTTCCAAGTGTGTGTATCACTAAATACAGCGAAACGCATTATGTAGGGAGTGCGCAATTCATGAAACCTGTCGGTTTTTCTCACTCTGGGGGTATCTGAAATCCTGTCTGAGTCCCAGTCGATAATTAAGCAAACATAACTACTTTTATTTTGTAAGTAGGGTAGTTTTATAAGCTGATTGTCCCACACAGTCATCGTCTTGGCCTCCTAAATAAACGCATTGCTTACAATGGACATGCTGCCCCTTTGTGTAACGTGCTGTAGACATTTTGATTAACTGAGACGATTAGTTCGCGGATTTGACTTCACTAAAAGTCGTTTTTTTATTATTTGGATTTGTATCCTCCCATTCATTTAAAAAATTATGATAGTCGATCATATTTTGTCGGATTAGCGTTTCAATCATCGCCCGATCGTAACACAAGTTGGAAAACGCGGGTACACATTGGAGTGGACCAGACGCTTAAGCTGTTAGGCGTAATTAAAAATCTAATAGCTGAGTTGTTGATGATTGCGCAAAAATTGCTACTCTTGTTTTGCGAGTAGGATGGTTTTGAGGTGTTGGTTGTTGCATCTACCTAACTAGCCCTGCCGTACACAAAGGAGATGGCGACACCAGAGGTTCGTCCAATGTGCTGTAGACCTCGTTGGTCTGGTAACGCCCTCGTTGCTCGTCGCTTCCTGCTTCAGTGCGTTCGAATTTACCAAAAACTATTTGTTTTTTTAAATTTATTCCCCTTCCCGTTTATTGTTTTTTTAAAAAAATATAATGGGTGACGTCTTAATCACCCCCAAATAATAACACTTGTGGGAAAACCGGGGGAGTCTATTTCGAGTGGACTAGCTGAGACGAGATCGCTAATCCAACAGCTGGGGGGAGGGAGGGAAGGGGGGATCAGTCATTAAACGCGGGGGGTGTTACTGGGGGTGGGGGGTGGTGTGGAGTCCGATGATCCGTCAATTGAGAAGATCACGCGAGATGTGAGTGCGGTGGGCCGGCCCATGTGAGAGACGCCTGGTGCATGTCAATCGTGCTTATTGTCAGTCTGGTGTGTCGAAGGGGCGGTGTCGGAGGCTCTAGTCATGTGTAGATAATAAATTTGTGTGTCCTGACGCGGCAAGAGGCTATTAATTTTCGGTGGATCATATCGCACATGAGGTTCTGCGTGACTTTGTCACCAAAGCACCTCCCGAATTGATTAAAACTTTGCCCAATTAAGCAATTTGGACCGGTGACGCGACTCCGTCCCCATTACAAATCATTCTGGGTTGCTATTTTAGCTAGAAGCTTGAAGCAGACTAGATTTCTTGACACAGAAATCTTTCACCATCGTTACGATCGATTGATTTGGCATTTGTGGCAAAAAGTTGAAGGCTTAGCGAGTTTGACGCGCTGGTTTTCGGATAAAGTGGATTTCCCAAGACGAACTGGACTTGAACACGAACTGACTGTTCAGGAATTTTAGCCAAAACATCCACTCCTTCCTGGACAGTTTTGGCTTTCGCCTCCCTTGACCAATAAACGGGGTTGAACTGACGTGGCATTGACACCGGCATGACACGCTGTTTAGTTGACGCACCGAAATCCCACAGGAAGTGACGTTGATTAGTCAGCGAAGTGGACGTTGGATTTCAACAATGATCGGTGATATTCGACCGTTTTTTTTTCGTGCGCCTGTTGAGGTGGCCTTCAGACCTGTGGCGCGAAAGCAAATTCAATCGATTATTTTAAATGCACTTCACATCGTGATCGATCGATATCACTCGTTCCTTATAAACCGCACGCGCTCACTCTAGCGTTAAGTTGGTCGAGCCGGCAATTGCCTACGGTGTTCTTTCCTAGAAAGTTTCTTTTAAACAGCTTCATGGGCTACTCATCGCATGTAAATTACATAAAGCACACATTAAAACAAACCAGGAAAGATTTTAGTCTTCTGTCAAGATTCTTACATGTAGCCATAAAAATCAATAAAATTGTCGGATTGTTTTTAACCCCTATAATGTCAAGCTTATCATCGAAACGTCAGAACACATCAAGTAGAAGATGATTCACTGTCGTTTTTCGACAGGCTAATGTCATATTCTAACTGTTATCTCACTGGTCGATAAATGTCACCACCTGGTTTGTTTCGACTCTTGGTTCTTGTCCCTGTTGAGGTGGCTTTCAGACCTGTGATGCGAACACAAACTCAATCGATTTTTTTGAATTCACTTCACGTCGTGATCGATCGATATCACTCGTTCCTATATAAACCTCACGCGCCGGCAATTATCGACGGTTTTCTTTCGCATATAAATTGAAAGAGGCTCACATTAAAACTAACCGAGAGAAGGTTTTATTCTACTGTCAAGATGCTTACATGCAGCCATAAAAATCAATAAAATTGTGGGCTTGTTTTAACCCCTATAATGTCGAGTTTATCATCTAAACGTGAGAACACACCAAGTAGCCGCTGATTCACTGTCATTTTTGACATGCTAATGGTAGATTTTAACTGTTATCTCACTGGTCCATAAATGTCCCCACCGAGTTTGATATGAAAGACGTACATAGATTTTTTCAAGCCAATTACTGAGCAAGTCGACTAAATTTTTCTGTGTTCGGGCGCTTATCAACTTCGTGGAGGCATTTCAAATGAAACACGGCCTACTACCGGCCTGGCTAATCGTCCACTGCGAGCAAGTCTTGCGTTCAGCGCGGACTGTGAAAGAGATCCAGGCTGATCCGTCCGGAATAGTGCAATTGCTACATGCGACTTTCAAGGAGATCGGTGAGGTTGAATAAAACTTAAACCATGACAGATCGGTCCAGAGTGGCACGTTGCACTTCTGCTTGAAGCTGCATGAAGCCAGCTTAAATTCGTCTGTTGAGTTCCACCCTAAATTAAAGTGACTAAATTCGTGTCCCTTATTCCAAGCAGAATATCCGAGCATTACAGTTTCATTGAGCTTAAATTTGAGTTGACAATTGCGACAATCAAACACAGATCGCAGCCACTTTATGCGGATTTTCAGCGTTTAAGGTGGCCCATTAAAACACCGATCGGATTTGGCCAAGATCGCTGGATGGGGAGGAGCACGCGCGACTGGGGTGACAGTCAAACGCCTCTCCCTCCCCCGATTTAAAAATAAAAAATATTACCAGCGACGGGTCGTTATTGTCGAACGTGCTTGACAGTGAGAAGAGCTATTATCGAGTGGTCACGCTACCATCATGTCCCGCTTCGTTTGGCCCACTCCAACTCCATGTCCGATATTGCGCCTTGTTGGGGATTAATTGCGTCTCAGGTCAAGAAGATGTCAAGTTTTCCTGCAGCTCTCTGAGTTGTGGGCAGGAGATCAAAATCACTAACAACTGGGATCATATTGGCACACGTTTGTTACGAACCAGGCAAGGTGAAATTAACTGTAAAGATGACTGCAGCATGGCGCTAGTAACTTAACCCCCATTTAATCGGAGAAACATCGAGTTTGTCGAAGTGGCTCTTGCCTTTAAGGAAATTTTCGAACATGATTGAAAACCTTGCAGCATGATCTCCATTCAAGTAGGCGATAAGCCGGAAGTTTCGGCTGATGATCGCCTGAGTAAACAAACGATCAACAGGGGCAGGGTGAGTCAACAGACAGTGACGATTGGCAAACGAATTGCAAGAGCCCTCAAAAACTCAAAAAAGTCAGTCGCTTCTCACAGCCGCCTACACGCACCTACTGCGCAAATTGGACTACAAATAACCAGTGTGCACACGGTACGTGGGCTGTTTTTTGCACGACACAAGCTTGGAGGGTTCGCCTACTCCTTAATGAACATTAAATCAGCGTGCTCATTATCAACTGATTATCATTATTTTAAGTTACAAAGTGGCCAAAATGGCCAAATTTTAAACCAAAACTTGATGAAATTCCATTTCCAAGTTAATCAATAACTGGTCTGCTTTGAGATGAGTTTAATTATCGTGAACTGCTCCGTTAAGTTCGTCGATTTTTTTTATTATTTCTGAGTCAAACCAACTGCAAGAGGTGTACTTTCATTCCTGTTTGAAACACAAAATGCCCAAGCGTAGTTATTGTAATCGATTCCACTGTTTAAGTAAGCCATAATTGATTGGCTAAATAATCGGACCGATGTTGCCTCAGAAGGCAAATATTCTAGGCCTTCAGCAGCCAAATCAAACCGAGCCAAAGTCGAGGACCACGCACACCACGTCATCAAGTGTCTCCCATGTTTGTGTGGAACTGCACATGACGAAATAGACAAGAAAGCATCTCATTCAAGATCCTTCTGGAAACTATCGGGATCCAGACGTGTTCTCTGGAATTCACTGGCATTCCAAAACCAGTCACCGCTGAATCATCCACTTTTTTAAAGAAAATGGCTTTTTGACGGAGTCTGGGTTACCCAAACTTGCGGTATTTCTATCGAAACTTCCTACATAGCATGGCGGAAATTGTGGCAGTAGATTTCTGTCTGCAATTCAAGGATGTCGCGATCACGATGCACTTTTGTATTCCAAATCAGTTTTTCGCACATCCGTTGACACTTTGTTTATTGAGAAACCGTTTGTACCCCACAAATTTATAGAAATTCCTAGTTTTTTGCAATTTTTTATTGTTTTGCATCAAAAATTGATCGAGCAAGCATTAGGTATAAACGATTTCAGTCTATGTGCGTTCGTCAACATCAAACAAGCCATCAACTAGTTGCTTGGGAACTGGTGAAGTGGACAGGACGGTCGTACATTAAATCTTACTACCATGCCATATCTAAGTGAATTTGTGGTGATGTCAGCGTTTGCAATCAACCTATGTTATGTCAAATGATTGTCAGTGGTGATAACGGGACTGAACACGCAGATTTCTGCTAGTGCTTTGACATGGAACAGACCCAGTTCCCGAATTGGAAGGATAACAAGCGTTTAGACCGGTAGAAAACAAACTGTAAATCACCTTGTCAGATTCTGATACCCCGATGATATGTTTTTATGCTCTGTGTGATATGACCTTAACGCCACGCCTGTCACGGCCTACATAGTGTGAAATGTCGCCGATTTGACACCGAAATTTGGCTTCTCGTCTACATTAGGCGTTTTCAACTAAAGTCTACAGCGCCTCGTGAAAGAACGCGCATTCCTAAGCGTAAATATGTCAACGAGGGCTCATAAAACTGCAGGTTATATAAAAAGGCCTTGACATTGTCACATAAGTGTCAAAATTGTACAAAATCGGAAAAATACAGTCTAGGGGTATCAAAAATAAGATAGTACATTGAAAACTAAGCCAATTACGCTCGGCGTTTTGATTTGGTGACAACGCGCCTTCGTAGCCGTGTGATGCCGTGGACGTCCGTGGGGTGTCGACGCTCTGTGTGCTGCAGCAGATCCTCGAGCCGGTTGCAGGAGAAGCCGCAGCGTTCGCACACACGCAGCACCTCACGACGTTCGTGCGGCGCGAAGGACAGCACCACCTGGTGAACCTTCCGACGATGACCTTCAAGGGAACAGCGCTGGCTGAAACCGCGGCCACACTCCGGACACCGAAAGGGCTTGACCACTTGGCAAAAAAGTGGGAAAGTTAGGTGTGGAAGGCCTAGTCTCAATCCTACTACTACTATCGCTCTAACAGTGTGATTTCAGGTGACCATCAGCGAGTCCTAAAAAGGCCTACTTATTGAGGCTTACTGGTGTGCTTTCGAGTGTGGCGTTTCATGTCGTACTTGTCGTTGAAGCCTTTGAGGCAGTGCACGCAGAGGTGGAATTTGCTGCTGCTGTGCGACAGAAGGTGCTGATGCATCTGCTTGAGTTGCGGAGTTACCCGGCCGCATCCACGACAGGCGTACTGATTCTCGTCGTTCACGTAACCTACAAAATGCAGGCAATCGGCGTGATTAAACTCCACAAGGGTATTTCCATGTCCTTACAGGATAATTTGTCTGACCTGTTTTTAAAAGATGGAACACACGCAACTAAGAAACGATGCAAAAAACCAGCTCATGTCCTCTGAGAATCGTCTCATTATGCAGTTTACCTGATTTAAGGCCATTCGACCTATTGATGATCATTAGCCAATCGGAGCTTTGGGGAAAAGGGAAGCAATGGACCGATAATTACGACAGAAGTGGTCACGCACGCGACACCGGGGGCTCGTGGCTGCCACTTTGGGAGGCAAGAAAGCGGCCTAGCAACAGACGAGGGGGTCGTACTAATCGAGAGTTATTGGCCATCATAAGAAGAGCCCCCTTATCTGGTCTGTCTCATTTTTTACGAGCACGTGTCAAATGGCAGCTTATGCCTCTGTCTCAGTCCCGCCACTAATCCTTTGGTTGTGGCGTTCGATTAGTTAGTCGACTAAGCACCAGAGGTTAAAGAGGGTTATAACTCACACAGCATCTTCATAAGGTCCTCCAGCTGCTCCTTGCGGTCCACTGCAAAGGGATTTACGATTGCTGCGCCGTCATTGATGTATTGCAGCCGGGAATCACGATTTCTTAGCATTTCCTTCAGGGATGCAAAATTATGCAGTTATTTTTTAAGGTAAAGAGGGATCTCTTGACAACTGAAGCTTCAAAAATCTACGAAGCATCATTAGCATGAAAATATGAAACCTTTAAATGCACCAAGGCAAGCTACAAAGAAACTTGCAAAATTCAGTCTTTTACAGCTGGGCTTCTGGGCTTAAAGAACTTAACTGGTTTGGTTTTTTCTAAACTAGAAGATGCAAGGTTGGTAAAATATATAATTAGTTCAAGATCCTATCAGTGTATTGCATGGTTTAACTGAAACAATAAAAGCCATCGATTGAGCAGATTAGATGAACTCATGTTGTCGAAAATTCTAGTTAGAGGTTTCAAAGGACGAGGTCTGAATGCTTCAATAAGGTGGCTTACACTGATAACTTCTCGACAGCCTGGGGGTTCCGGGTGGTAGAGCAGGAGAGGCTCCTTCCCACCATCTCCAGCAGCGCCATGTTCGACGACCGAACTCGGCTCTGACTCGTCCTCCACAGGGCCCGTCCGTGTTTTTGCGTCCACCTCACTGCTGATGTCCACCTGGAACCGCTTGATGATGTCCTGGTACAAGGCGTTTACGCGGGCAAGATTCCAGGAGATGAGAGCCGCGTTCTCCTTTTCATCAACGGTCTTCCTGGAGTTGACTCGAAGATCGAGAACCTCACAGGGGTCATTCGAGGACGCATCGAGTGAGGAGGAGGTGAGCTGAATGGACTGAGAGCTGGCGAGGCTTTCAGCAGGGACCTTCTGCTGAGGTGTGGAGGAAAGCTGACATTTGAGGAAGTCGGTGAAGGCGAAGTAAAGCGGAGATGTGCTGCGACCTACAATGGAAGGTATTCGTTTGAAGATGGGTGGGCGCAGTGCTGTGCTATTTATAATCATTGAGGGAAATGTAGGAAATGGATATATCTGCTCAGACAACCGACCAGTTTGGGCAGTGTTGATTGTCAATGGGAGAGCGTAGTCGAAGGGATTATCGCTCATCGATGCGTGTTGCACTGTGACCTACTGTCCCAGTGACTTGTTGATCCCCCCTATCACAGATTATATTCAAAATCTCTCACCAGTCCTCGTTCGATCCGACGTTTCACACTTAAAGTTGCACGCACCCGATTGGATGTCCGACACCGCAAGTAGCCAATCGCGAGGGCGCGTGAGCACAAAGGCCACAAGGTGGTGAGCACCGTCTATCGAGCTGGTGAGTTCCGCTTGTGTGGGCGCCATCGACCAGTTACGGATTAAACACCACAAGTGACCTTATTTAGGTGCTTTCGGTATCCATTCAATAAACGTCTCGTAATTATTATTTTGGAATATAAGAAATCGATCTCCAGTTTGAGTACTAGGTCATTCTTGAATCAGCCTGCACCGGCTGTTGTTACTTGATTATACTATTAGTTAAACGTCCCAAATGCTGCGCGACGACCACTCCCCTAATCATGCCACTAGCTGTTGAGTTCCATGGTTCTTGGCGAATACTTTTCACCGGCACAATCTGCTGTCGCTGGGTCGGACGTGCATGGTGTAGCATTGCATTCTAGCTTTACAAGACTAACACATAACTTGACCATGAAAAATGAATTAAAAATTCGATTCCTTTGTGAATTCCACGAACTTGATTTTGATTTCGAGCAACTTATTGATTGCATTGGAGCACGTCCGCACTAATGGGTCACCATTATCGGTCGATAGATATATTTACAAACTGTCGTCATTGAACGACTATATTTATTTTCTAATTTACATTCCCTGAGCATTGACATCTAATAACGACCTGTGATTAATTTGAAGGTCATTTTGGAATAAAAGTGGAAAATTCGATGGAATAATCGATTAAAGCGAATTCACCTCCTCCGTAAAACAGATTTATTACGCATCCCCACTGTGGGCTACGATGTGGAAGGCTTTGTCGCCCCCGAATGCTAATCCAACGGAAGTCGACTGGTGTGAAAACTTGTTTCCGGTTGAACCACCAATAGGAAATGCGTTATGGACGAGAGAGCGGGGTCACAGACGAATCATCGACGACTAGGAAAATCGGACCACTTTGTGCAGCTATAATTTCAAATTGAGAGAAAAATTGCATTAAGATCTTTTAGTTTGACTCCTTTGGTGGCAAACACCGAAACGTCTGGTTGCAAGTAGCAACAGGAGGCAGCAATAACGAGGACCACAACAATTCTGGCGCATGAACCAACTGAGGTGTGGGAAAGTGCACTAAACCGACCTCTTCGTCCAATCACGAAACCTATAGACTTTTGAGCCAGTACGGTCTAAGTGCTGCATTGATTTTGGTGGACGGCTTCTTACCTTTGTCTGGGAATCTACACCCACGCACACCACTAACTTCGACAAGCCGACTGTTCAACTTCAACGCCCATTTCAGGAGCTATTGCCAACAAGCTGATCTCAGAACGACGGCATGAAGTCCGATGACGCACGCAGACTCTAATGCAAAGTTGAAATGTCTCAACAGAATCAGAGCTTGCGAGGAAGACAGTGAATCAACTTATATCTTATGAAAAAAAGATAAGAGAAAGAATATAGTACAGAGTAGGAGGAGCCCTAAGGTATGACAGTATGTACAATATGACAGGTCCGAGATCTGGTTAATGTTCGCGTGGCGCTGGACAGTTTATAGAGCTGGTGCCCCGGCGTCGTCATCCACCAGTCCAGAGAGCATCTGGACGGGATCGTAGCGCAGAATGTTGGCCGATACAACAGCGGGGAAGGCAAAGTCGTCAGGCAGACGCACGACCTCGTAGGACGCGTTCTCCAACATGTCAAAGGTCTTCAGGCCGGAGAAGCACACACGACTGCCCCCCGGCCACCCACAAACCTCCCAGTCGTCGCCCAGACAGCCGACACTGCTGGCGTCCTCAGACGCACTCGAGTCGGTCGCGCTTGCGTCGGAGTTGGCTGCGGCGTCGGCTGTTGGCGTGGCGGTCTCCTCGGACGGAGCGGAGAGCACGGACATGCTTATCTTCAGCCTGTGTTCACGCGCGCGACAAACCGAGCCCTCGGCGCTGGCAGCGTCTGTCAAGCGGATCACGTGGAAGGCCCTGAAACGGAAGCACAATGCATCACAACCATCCAATGACTGGCACATTCAAGTGTGCCATGTCGACCACACAACTTGGTCTAAAATCGATGACTTTTAAAGCTCTCACTCGCGCAGGAATGACGGAAAAATGCAGTAATTAAATCTACGAATTGAATTCATTACGGGTTGTGTGTGTCTGTGCAAAAAAAGTGTGAATCGCCTACTCAATGCAGGTGGAAATCGTTCTCATGAATCATACCATCACAACAAGGACAGTCACAAGTCCTTGTTGGCACAAGTCTTGAACCAACACGGAATTCGAGAAACCATCGTGTTCGACAACGGGCTCCAGTTTACCTCACAACGATTCGACTCGCTCCCCATGCTACAGTTAAACTGGCAAGCTGAATGCTTGATGGACGCCTTGAAGCGAGCCCTGCTGCAAGGGGACGACACCAGTCAAAGATCTACAAAATTTCTTCTTGGTAAATCTTTCAAAATCGCACGAGGATCTTTCAAACCGACAATCACCATCTGAGGCGCTAGTGGGCCGTAAGTTGCGGACAACAAAATCCGGCAAAGCGCACGTGCACGTTCGGGAATACCGCGACCAGAACGCGACCCAGGGATCGAGGGAACAAATTAGCAGACCGGGTTTGCAACCATGATACCGTTCGGCTGACACCGACGACAGCAGAATCACAATAACGACCGTACAGGGACCGGCTGGCAGTCAGAGACCTGAACAACGAACTATTCCAGGGAAAAGTCGCAATCAACTTCTTCGCAGGGGAGAGGTGTCCGTCACTAGACGGACAAGAAGGCCACCAACCTTGTTAAAAACGGACTTTGGTCTGTTCACGTAACGCTGCTGACGCTTTATTCCACTTTCTCGTTCGCCTGTGGCAACAGAAAACCACGAAGAGTAAGATACGATTTTTGGTTTTTCAACGGGATACAGCTCATAAATCTGCCTGCCTCAACCTGTACCACCAATAGGTAACACGACTATCCCCACGAAGGCATGCACAAATTCTCCACACCGAGTTCTTATTTTGGATTTCAGTTGGAGTGCGCCTCAAGTCTGCGAAAGGAGATTTCAACGAAGTTAATGAGACAGATGCCATCGACAAATGCGGGAACTGGTTATTAGGGCTGCAAGGAGTAGGCATTGGAACTTGGCGCCCGAGGTGGGTGCAACGCAAGTAACCCACCTTCGTCTGTACTTGATAAGGATATCCACACCGAAGTGATAGCCGGTCCACCGCCAGCTGCAAGTGTGCTCGCCACTGCTCATCCAGCGTCCGAACCGCTCCGAATGACGCCAAAACAGCGAGTCTGGAAGATCCGAGGGAGGACCGGGGAGTTCGCGACCATCCGAAGACGCTGACGTTTGTTGATGCCTGGCTGCGTCGCCGTTCAGACGAGGTGAGAGGTAGGCTGCCAGGAAAGTGGCGTTGGCGGCGGTCGACCTGAGAGTTCCTGCATGATGGTGGTGGTGGTGGGTTGAGGAGGTCGAACACTGTGCCTCGTGGCTAAGAAGGAGCTGCATCCACTGGCGTTGGAAGGCCTCCAAGAGCCAGACTAGACAACACAGAACGATGACACATCAAACGGCGAAAAAGGAGGCAACCAGCGCGAGACGGCTTACTACCTCGAGGGACGATGCGATCCTGCACTATTCGTTGAGTCGCTTTGTAAATGGACACCACGTGCTCCCACCGAACACCGCGGAACACCGCCGCGTAGGCAGCGCCGTCCGGAGATTCCAGAAAACCCGCCTCTGAGAGCAAAAAAACAAGGCGAAATCAGCGTGAGCCTGAGGACGTCAACGCGACGGGTCTGTCAATAAATAGCCGCTAACATGTGATTCGGGTGTAGTGCTGAGTGGCACGAGCCAACGCGAGACGTCTGTGCGCACGTCAGACAAGAAGGTGACAGCAGCCTTAAATGATGCCTGGCACTGTCTCTAGAGTCAGTTTAGGGTGACAGTGAAGCGTGATACTGGCAAGCCTGTGAGAATGGAAGAAATCCGAGTTTTCTGCAAAAAGATCCCGAATCAAGCCACGCAGACACGCCAAGCAGTCCGTAATTTGAGATATTAGACACACGAACGTGCATCAAGACTGCCTCACGAGGTTCTTATTCGAATCATCGTCTATTTTTCGCCAACCGTACAAAGCTAGAGGATTAGTCTGTCACGTGGGTGGTGGGGTTAGGGGCATTTAAAAATGATAAGTAATCGACGACGGTGTTGTGAACTAGAAAGTGAGTGATACGGCAGCTCGAAAGGCAGATTAAACTGAACTAAACCAACCGGCCAAATCAATTAATATAGAATTTTGCACTGAAATGGTAAGAGTTAATAACAGTTCGTGCGGAAACCACGAGATGATAACAGAGGGCTAGCTGGTGTTTAAGTCATTCATTGCCACGCTATCACAATTACGAGCGACAGCCTTAAAAACGCAAAACGATGCCACAGTTACGAGGAATTCAGGCGTGAGAGAAATTTTGTGAAGAAAAAGGGGAAACCACACAACACGGAGGCAAGCAGTGGGTCTTTCAAAAGCAAAAAAGCTTAAGGACTAAACTTCATGGAAAGCATTCATCAAAGAGCGTGTGAAAGAGGGAGTTCGAACAGGAGACCATATTTGCCAGAGGAGTACGGTTGCACTTGACTAGACAGACGCAAGGTCTAGCCTTCAAAGTGAAGTCCTTTTGGTCGAAAATATGCGCGGAGGGTGGCTAGGTGGGTATGCAAATAGAAACGGCGCAAACCTTTTCTACATTGAATAGCCATTCAGTGTGGTGACTCGCTTGCTTCTGGGTCGTGCAATGGCAGTGTCGAAGTTGCTTTTCAAAGGGACGATTTACCCGCCAGATAATTCAACTTGTGATCATCCATTTTAAACGGGGGGTACAAGTTGGTGACTTTTTAGATTAGAAAGGTACTTTACCAGGTGCTACACCCTGTAAAACACTTGTGTGCACCGCGGCTACAACCAATTACCTCCGGGTGATATCCACTTTTGATTGCTTAGCTTCCGCCGTTTCACATGAAGACCATTCTTTGGGTGTTGTTTAAATTCTACAAAATGTAGCTTGCAGCAGTGGAGTACCACCAAAGCACAATTAATCAAGGGACTTGATTTGTGTCTCCAAACGGCTTGGCCCACAAGAATCGAAGCCTTTTGATTAGCAAGTACCAACCCAAGAGCGGGACGCAAGGGAAGCTGCAGGCGACTATAAATAAGATGCGGAGGCGCGTATTTCAAGGCTGCAACGAAGACCGTGTCGGTGTTGTTGTCTTTTAACTGAACAAGGACTCACCAGTTGTGGTGTAGTACTGGTAGGCTTCTTTGAGTAGCTGCGCTGCGGGACAGTACTCCTTGTCTGGGTGGTGTTGCAGGTAGAGCCACTGGAAGAAATTAAGACAAACATGAGCACGCATTTATCGGTTGGCGCTTTCGAAGAGGAAACCAAGATTGTGGACACAAGGGACGGTGGATGCGACCTACGCTTGTGTGTTCTGCTTCAGCCTATAGGTAGATAAAGCCTACGGAAATAAAAGACGATCACATGGGCCATGGTGATTTTGTTTCCATTTGAAGAGAGGGCAAAAGGGAGCCTCGTTGGAGGCGAAATAAACGATTACATAACAGATCGTTTTCCCATGAGGAGGTCATTCAACCGTTGCAACAACACAGAGAACCGTATTAAGGGCTTGAATGTGCATCAAATGAGACAATATCGTGCGCAATGACAGATTAAAGGCAGACAAAAATAGTGGTGGACGCCGTAGTGTTAACACGAGCAAAACACCGAAATAAGTTGAGCCTGAGTCCAGTGGAATGGGTGTTTATGCGCGGTCTTGGAAATAAAAGGACATCGACATGGTGTCACTGCCTGTCCTTAAATGTACTATATTGGCAAATTTTTAACCTAAAATTAAGCCAATTTTGCAGGAGCATCATAAAGACCACATGACACGCTGGGAGCGAGGTGATTGGATAAAATCGACGCAGGGGGAAACGCAGGTGTTTATAGGACATCCGAGTTGGGCATCGACGTAAACTACGAAAAAAGTACGGAATTTGGGGAGGAGACACGGACGTTGCCGACCCAAAGCACAAACCCGACATCGAGGAGTTGGTGGGTGGTCAGAAAACCAAACGCCACTTGAGTACAAGCCAATCAGGTAGATCTGCTGGAGACTATTTGGATGTGCGGTGATCAGACACACGTATAACCGTGAGAGAGTGCAGTGTTTGGTTGAAAATTTGGTGCGTTTACCAGTGACGGGATTTTTAAAAAAACAGCATTTTTGATAGAGAGGAACCCAAAAGCAGGTTCCTAAAGTGAAATGGCTTCCAGATCAGGCAGTAGCCAGCAAATTAAAACAAACTTAAGTGATAGTTATCCAAAAAGACACCGATTTACAAAATTGCGTGAAGTTGTGGGGACCAATAGGAGAAGGGAGAAGCAAATGACCAAGACGAGTCGACTTACTTTGAGGAGGCAGATGAAGACATCCTGTTCTAGTTGAATTACGACTAATTTGGGGTGACGCACCACGGAGTGCATTAGTGGGATCCTAAAAAAATCAGGAAATGAGACGGAAAAATGTACCCAGCAAGTCATTTGGGGTCTCAGCATAAAGTGCTCGTGGCACAAAGTGATGGATCGTAAGCAAAGGCGATGTAGTCGCAATCACGGCCACCGTTAACACGTTATAGTGATCCATGATAATTCGCGTCCATCGTCTCACATGCTAGATGTGTGCACAGTCATTTAGCACACGAGAACGATGTCAAACGAGGTGTTGCAAGCCACAGGAGAATTTTTCAGGCTGGCAGGAACATTCATGAGAATGCTGCACCAAAAAAGAACACACAAAAACACTGAACTTAAGTAATCGTGGTTTGGCAGGCGACAAGGATTATACGTCCACGAACGATCGATAAACACAACCTTATAGACGAAAAGGCCTACAACTCCATCATAAGACAGGCGTTTGTTTAAATGGAACGATAACTCACGGGATTCGTTTCAGCAAAGAGAAGAACACAGGGGTATCAGGAAGGACAAGCAGCTTTTGAGATAACCAGTTAACACATGTCTGAGAGAGTTCAGGCAGGTTGTACTTGCCAGCAATTGTGTACAAGTCAATCAGTGTGTCCAGTCTAAGGAACTATGAACAGTAACTACATTACGCATTACCTGACAGTACGTCGAAGAAAATCACTGCACAAACGCCGAATATCCTCAAGGTGGAACCAGGTAGCAGCAGCTAGAATACTTAATACAGTCTTAGTGTAAAGGGCAAAAAAATGGTATACCTGATCAGAAAGCGTTACACTGTCCAGGTAGAATGACCCAAAAACCACATGCAGAGCTTCGTGAGTGATGTTTTCGTCGGATAACTCCAGAATAATGCGATTGCTTTCGCTTTCCTTCCAACCGCCTTCAAGCATGGCAGCAAAAAATGGTGATTGTTTGATGTAAATCCGGTGCAGGGCCCAATCTCGACCCAAGGCCGACACCGTGATGTCGCTCCCCTCGCCTCTGCAAAATAACTCCCGATAAACGTGTTCATAGGTCGACCTTATGCGTTTTCTAATATTAAAATTGCACTAGTGAAATGTAATAGCCATATATTCATTTCACCTAAACGGTGATAAATGTGGCGAGATTAATGTGATACATCTCGAAAGCTAGGAAATACAAGTATATCGACAACGACCTAAAACTGAAAAACTACAAACCAGATTCATAAATAACAATGAATAACCGAAAAGACTGCAAATGAAAATTGCGCAGAATCAATATATGGCAAGATCATCTGAGAAAAGAGAGAACAGGTTAAATAGACTAAAATAAATTTTAAAAAAATCGTCAAGAAGTTAAAAAACTATACCAACGAATTGATAATGCCCAAGCCTAATTTATTATATTTGATAATATTTCAGTCGATAAATATAGATGTTATCGAAGGTGGGATTAGTAGCCTGAGCAGAACCATTGTAAGGTCAGAGGTTCAACGAGATCGGAAACTAAATGGTCAGTATGTTAAATGATACAAATCAGGCACAAAAGCATTATGAAAGCCAAAAACGATCATTCATTGGATAAAACCAGCGCCACAAAAGAACAGATAAGACTATAATCCAAGGTAAGTCATGCTAGAGATGTTCCGCCGCTAAAGAAATTGCCATAATGCAGACCATCTTATTGCTTCATTAGCACTTCAATGTGAAACTGATGACATCGATTAGATGCTGTGTGAGGAAAAAATCCAACCAGTGACTTACTTAAGAGGCGAAGGATTATCATCTATTGATGATTGACACTGTTTACGCTTTCTAGAAGAACTTGGCGCTGATTTATGAAATGACAGAAAAGCCCCCATCCCCACGAACTGTAAATCGAACAAAGCCGAAGGCCAAACAGCTGGTCGACGCCAGATCACATTACGCGCATGTCGTTACTTAGCAAAACAAAAGCATAACAAAACATTAACTATAATTATTGTAAAGCAACACCATGTTAATTAATATTTTTCATGTGTTCTTCTGACACAGGTCATATACATGCCAATGTCTGTCTCAATGACAACTGGATGTCAAAAATTTCCGGTGATGGTTGGAGATAAATAAAGTCATCTCCCAATTCAAAATATGGCTTGATAACTGTTAGAGGTAACTTACTTATCTAATTTTTCGAGGATATCTGACAGTGTTATGCTTCACTACGCTTACCATATTTCATGCTTTTAAATTGTATTGCATTTAATATGTCGTTCGACAATGGTATGCTTGTACCGATGGCAGGTGGAAACGTCCATCATAACATTAGAAGTTTCTCCCTCAAAATAATGATTCAATTAACTATGTTCCGTTAAATTTCGCTCGGAGTATTAAGTAGATTCTCTATCTGAAACATGCATAATTGGGGTCGGGTGTTTTGCGTGACATTAACGGTGTAAAAAATTGGTAGGTCTTTATGAAGGCGAAAATTTCTGCACTTTAACTTGTGAACTTCAAGAAATTGAATGGCAAGCATAGATAATCTAGTCAGCGGCGAAGCAACTTGTGATTTAAACATACTTTGCCTAGAAACTGGGGTTCAAAAGTCCCTTAAATTAAGACATCGCAATTAACGGGTTTTAACACCTCACCGAGAAACATCTGATATCTTTTTTACTAGACTTATATTTGCTTGAAATGACACACGAGGTAAGGCATTAATGTGTATTTTGGAAGAATATTACGAGACAGCTTCTGCCTTTTTTGGTGGAATGTTTAATTTTTATAAACTAAAATGTTACTCTTAGATAGTTGACCTAAAAGATGTTCAGACAGAAGGCTGTGCAGATGCATATAGTAGGTAAATTGCACAACTTAGGCATTTATACTTGGAAACAGAGAAATATTCATGTAAACTCAAACAGAGATATTAGATTTCTTCAAGAATACAGCGATCAATAAATTTTGTTGTCCCTACTAATTGTGACACGCCAACATACACGTCGAAAACGTCCATATGATCACAAACTAACCGGATGGTGCGCCCTGATTTGTCACTCAACATCTTGGTGGTATTATGAATCAGAGCCACTGCCAATAAACGCGGGTCCCAAGGACCTACATCATCTTCACTTGAACGACTTCCACCAAACGAGTATTGACGAAAAAAGACGATATTGAGACGTTGTGCACAAGTTTTGGACCTTGAGAATGCAGTTGTGTAAACAGAACTGATTGCTATATACAAAATCAAAAAATCTGAAGATACGGATTGGTTAGTACAAGGGAATCTAAAACATGCTGATTATATCCCAAAATCCAACCCGATAACGGTGTCATAATACGGAATGCTGGATTTGGTTGTATAAAACATTCATTCTTCAATTAGAAGGTACAATAAAACGCTCAATTTTCGAGATTGTATACTGACTAGGAAATTTAAGTTAGCAGTAAAATGGCTCTGCAGTATTCTGCACTACTGCAACAAGTCAAGCACACTCCAGTCACTCGTCTGCTTCCACTTCGAAGTCTCCTTCGGACCGAGCACAGCTCGACCAAGTTGAACCGACTGCTCCAATTGGCGCTTTAGCTGTTGGGCCGCCTTTTTAACGGCTGCCTCATCTACAGCGAAGAGAAGCTCTCTGTGCGCCTGGCGTTTCTCGTCGTCGATGCCCGTCAAAAAGGCCTGCAGACCACGCGCGCCCGCGGAAACAGGACAGTCCAACTATAATGGAAGTCCAGAAACAGGTTTGAACGGGGAAAAACAGTAGAAGGGCCTAACGCAGACCTAGGCAAAATCCATTCCACCGATCGCTTACCTCTTGGAACACCGACAGCTTGGCCTCCGTTAGCGCCTGTTCAGTGAAGTCGTTCGTGAGGGCGAAGTCGAGCGACTCCTCGAATAGCTTCAGAGTTGCATCTGCAGATGGATCTCTAAAATATAGGGAAAACCTCATTTGTTAAACATCAAATAAACACCGATAGAGCTGCTTCAAATGTACTGGCCAAGGAATCGATCTTGGCGTTACGAAAGGCAACAAGCCAGGCGCATGGGGGTCAATCAAAACCAAAAAAATAAGAGTCACGGGATTACGATAAAGAAATTGCGTCCCAAATGGTTGATAACACCGTGCCGACACGACTGTGACTCAGGTTCTCTGGTTTGGGTCAGATGCATCAAAAATCAAAGTGGCCGCCAACACACTGGCTAAACAACAAATGGCGCGGGAAACAATCGTGTTTAGATTATGTTTGACGATCGGTACTGTCTAAATACACAGTAGAACACGCCTAAGGAGGTTAGGCAACGTGTCTAATAGGCGTGGTGCAACCAGAATTTGGCGTTCCAAGAAGCGGTCGAAGGACTACCTGTAGGAGTAAAAGGCGAAGCGCCCTGGAGACACCCCGCTCCCACCGCCGTAAGCACCGCCCTGCTCCCTGAAAAGCAGTACACAAGCAAAAAACAATTACTAAAACAATTACATAACGATGATGGTTTTTTTTTCAAAAATCCGTGGTGCTCGTCTAATTTATATAGCAAATTCGTGCTTGTCACTACCAAAAAGTGGGCATTCCAGATTACCACGGCAACAAACTCAGCTGCATAGGCACGTTCGAAATCCAGAACATTGCTGCGTTTTGTGCTCTGTGGGTGGTGACACGCTCTAGTTGCTGCGTTTTATGGGGTTTGGCATAATGACGTCCATTGAATAAAAGGAAAAAAAACAAGAAGTCCACATACCGGATGGCGGAATGAAGGAATTTCGAGTTGAGGAGGTGCGACAACGTGCGATAACTAGAAAAAGAATCAATTCGGTGAATGTGGCAAGAGGAGAATACTAAAATGTGCATAATCATCTCTAGAACTGACCGCCAACTGTTATCGGGAAACAATAATCAATCTCTCTCTCTCTCTGAACTTATCGAAAACCTGGCCAGACCTTGACTGATGTTTAAAACAAAGGCTGGCGGCGCTTTTAAGCCGTCCAACCTGAATTTCGCTTCTACTCTCCAGCGATATTTCGTGTAGAAGTTAAGACCAACGTCCACATTGCCAGAATGAATCAACAAGCGTAAATCGAAGTCGGTGGCGCTTTTCACTTAAATGTCAGCATTAAATG